>CABFOV010003978.1:11807-58297 GCA_902141375.1 Timema poppense | reverse complement strand
ATATAAACTAAAGGAAAAACTAATATAATTTTATAAATGAAAGTCGAAAACTAAGGGCCTAAAACCCTGACCACTTTACAGAGAATATATTTGTTTATTTTAAATGGAAATAGGTATCATATCTTTATGATTTCAGATATATATATATATAGTCTAATATAAAAAAAAATTAAAATTGTTTCAACACTCATATCTTTAAGGATATTAAAATTACATCAACAATTATAAAAAAAAGGTAGTAAAATGAATACTGGCATGATGGGTTGGAAATGTAAATTAAGAAAGTGTAGAAACACTGCACAATAATGTAAGGTAAGTGATAGTGAAGGAAGTCAAACCTTGAATGATAAGTTAGGTTAAAAAACACTTCTCTCTTCATTTCTTCAAACACTTTTACACTTACCACTTCTTCAAACCTTCCACAGTAGCACATTCATTTCTTCAAACACTTTACACTTACCACTTCTTCAAAACTTCCACAATAGCACATTGTTTTGAATTTTCATAATTATTACTTTTTCATTAATTTATCTTTGAAACATAAATATTTCCGAAAATTCAAAACAATGTGCAATTGTGAAAGTTAAAAAGTAGGAAGTGTAAGAAGAAATAGAGAAGTGTGTTTGTTTATATTTAGGCCTAACCTAACTCTACTTTCAGGATTGTTTCCTTCACTATCACTTTACATTATTGTAGAGTGTTTCTACGCTGTCTTGATAAAAGTTAATATAATTGATGTTTTAATAAGATAATATTTCTCCAAAATATGCTTCAGTAACTTAATTTACCCTATACAAAAAATGTAATCATAATAAACAGTTAGAAATTTGAAGTGTTTCATATTTTGTTTATTATCCCTTAATGTAATTGTGCATGATCACGTCTTCTGTTCCATTTCCATTCCTCTATGCGCAGTTGCACATGCGCGTTGTACCGGTTCTCGCTAGGCATTATTTTACTGACACATTTACTTTATTTTAATTTTTAATGCTTATAAAAGTTGATGTGCATACTTTAAAATTAAATATAATATGACTAAAATAATATTTCTAGCAAACAATATGAAATAGTAAATGCTTTTTTATATAAATGTAGTAAGTTTGGTAAAATATATATTGGAATAAATAATATCAACGTTGATTTTAGACTGGTTAACCAACACAATTTTCTAACTAAACTAGTGCTGGTTTTGTGGCTAAACATATTAATTAATACGGGTTTTAAATATCTTAAGTTTGAAAACATTTAACATAATGATGTGTCTTGGTTATACATTAACATAAATTATTATTTTAGAAATGGAACAGGTAGAAATAGTAAAATAAAAAAAAATCATTCAATTATCTAATAATCTACTTAGCTATTTTTATTTTCATTGCTTTGTCATGGCAAAACAAGTAAACAACTTCAATCGAGTATACTTCAAAATGGACGACAATATTGGATATATTTATTGCTCTAAAGTGGTTTTAAAGCTCTATTACGTTATTAATGTAAAAATTGATACTAATATTTAACATTTTGTTAAGTAACCGAATGATTTATAAGTGGAAATGCCGATATTATCTCAATAAAATAACCTTTGCTTACTATTGAGGTTTAAAAATAGATTATTAAGTACATCAAGTGAAAGCTCGAAAATGACTAGCCTATAAAACTTTTGATCTCGATCTTAAAGGACAAGCTCGGGTCGAAGCTCAAAATCCGAGTACTCACAGTGCCCTAATACACACACACACACACACACACATGTACAAAATCACTCTGTTTCCTTATGGGGTAGGCATTAAACTGTGCATATATCTATATAAAAAACTATTCTGTACTTAATGCATCCTCACTAACTTTCTCCATGCTTCCCTATCCATCCATACTCTCTTCACTTCAACAACATTCATACATGCTCTTTTATTCTTAAAACTATTAATGTTCATATTTTTCACACATTCATCTTCAACATTAAACTACGTCTTAAATGGCCTATCCCTTCCTTTTGATTCACACATTCTTCCTTCATATATTTGCCTTACTCGATCCACACTCCTCCTCTTGACATGCTCAAACCAACTTAAGGCACTTCTTTCACATTGACTTATTGCAACAACTTCTCTAACATCCATTCATGTACATGCTTTTTGAATTCCTATTTTTCTCTTCTTTAATAAATATGATCCTTATTGAAAGCAATAAAATATCATAATTCTTGACCAAACATTATTTTAAGATTGGTATTATTTTATTTTTAAATACTATTTTTACCTCTGAAGAATTAGATAAAAGATTATTTCGCTTTATTTTTTATATTGTCATATTTTCTGAGAAGGGAAGGAGGCTACATAATGATGAGTTACATACCCTGTACTCATCACACTACTTTGTTATAGTAATCAAAAATCACATTGCGGTGGGCAGGACATTCAGCACTAATGGAAGAATATAGAACCAAGTTCAGAGTATTGACTGGTAAACTCAATGGAAAGACCTAGACACTAGTTGGGAGGATAAAATTAGAATGAACTTGAAAGAGATAGGGTGTCATGAGGTGGACTGGATAGAACTAGCTCAAGATAGGGACAGGTGGTGTACTTTTGTAAGTGCACCAATGAAATTTTGAGTTCCTGGCACCAAAGACTAATTAAAATTGTCATATTTTGATGTCTTGCACACCCCTTGAATCTATCTAAAATTACTACACTTATTTAGACAAATTTTTTAATTAAAATAAAAAATTCCAAATGATTGTCATATTTGCAAGTGCCAAACTATCACAGATGCTTAGCGAAATTGCAGCTTTTGGCTTTTAGAAGAACATTTAACGATGAAATCAGAATTTCTTGCTTACACACTTATTTTGTATTATTTGAGAAAATCTTGGATAAACTCTTCAAATTCTCACAAAGGTAGTCGATCATTGTTTGAAGCACTGGCTCTAAATATGAGTAAACATACACTTTTGTATTTATAAACAGTAATATTTGAATCATATCTTTGATTCCAAAAAACTTTAGTGCAAAATAAAGAAATTCATTGTGATTACTTTCTTAGAACTTTTAGAGAGAATGTGTGTTGTATCTGTGTGTTTGTAATTGTGTTTCAATATTATGAGTGCTTTCCAACACATTTGAAAGTTGTTTTAAATTGTGTGTGGAAGATAATTCAAAAGTGTCAGAATCTCACTTAAATTATCAAACGCACTAGTGCTATTTTTTTCATATTCATAAAATCAGATTTCTGCTTTATTTTGTGTTTATTGCAGAGATCAAAGGTTTTTTTTACACCATGCTACACTACATAAACCCTACCCAGACTTTTCTCATATTATTAGGGTAGAGACAAGTAATTTATAATTTAGAAGAAGTATACCTACATTTACATAAAGGGAGAGTAAAAAACCATTTAGGAACGAACACAGTCAGCTTATGAACATCACCCTCCCTGTCACCAGCCAGGAAACATTAAAAAGAAAAAAGGCACCTTTTGGTGCAAATAAAAAGGTAATGGTGTTGCTCTAGCTCTTATTTGTAAATAATTGGCCTCGCTATAAATAAGACATATTCTACACTCTTGCAGTGTCATGTTCCTTTAGCTGATCTTGCTACTTCATGGTTATTGGAAATCACTGACATTTAATCAATTAGATAATATTTTTGTTCCCCTCCTCCCTCCCTTCTTCCACCTCTTTTTAATAATGGTTTCATTTATTTTCGTATTTATTCAAAAATATTTTTCTAAATCTGCTTACAGCAAGAAAATTCTCAAACCTCTTCATATTGAGTCACTTATGCTACCTACATTTTGCACATGAATTTGTGTTGAGTCTTTAGTAATATAACTCTTTGAAGATCAAACTGAATTATCTTCTCTCTTTCTCCACATGTTAGGTTTTCTTACAGATTTTATTTAAAGTTTGTAATTATTGTCATCGTTTATGAATGATTTTGTGAGAGTTGTGTTTGTTGCATTAGTGAGTGTGTATGGATATATTAATTAATACATGTGCGTTTGTTTGATTTTTTGTATGTAGTTGGTGCTTTATGTGTATTTGCTGTCAGGGTTTGTCTTAGGGCTTATGTCACCCTGTGCATAAACCTAAACACCAACATTCTATCTGCTTTTATCTATCATCACCACCGGAAAATAAAATAAAAGTTCAAAATTTATAATATGGCAGTGGTTTTTTCTGATGATTAAAAAATATAGAATTTCTTAAAAAATAACTTTTTTTGTGTATTTTAAAAATATGTATAATGATATGGTGGAAATATCTCATAGAATTTCATTGAGTGACCGCAAATTGCAGGGTGCGAAAAGGGTTTTTTTCTCTTAAAATCAAAATATTAAAGTGATTTCTAAACAAAGCGAGATACGAAGAAAAGTCTAGAAAAATCAAATTGGTCTCCCTGAAAATATTTACGAATATGATCTTTTGTTCTCTTACTCCCCTTTCCCTCCCCAATATTTCAGGTAGTTTTTCATTAAAAAATTTTTATGAAAAATATGTTGTTTCTGAGAAAATTGACCTTTTTTTTTCTATATTTTTATAGTCTGTTTCTTTTATCAGACATAATATCTATATGCAAGCTAAAACTTTTTTTAAAGCCTAATAGTTAAAACAAAACAATAAAATGTATCTTATAGTAATCACTGGAGCACATTTTATCTGTAAAATCGACTTACTGTGTTTCACGCACAGAAACAACTGAACATTTTCAGCTTATCAGCTGTGACCAAGTGTTACAAATTATGTTATTTTACGGTGTCTGGAAAAATGCTCTGGCCAGAAAGTAATGAATGTAAACCTATTTAAATAAATTATCTTAGTTTTTTGTTTTGTTTTTTTCCTCGTCCTCCTAAACTTGCGTCCGGTTAAAATGCATGTGTTTCCCCATCAGTACGGTGTTGTGCATGAAATAGTTTCCAGTATGTGCACATGTTACGGTAATTTTCTTCTGTACTGTTCAATGCATTTGTAATGTTCTCATTGCCTGTATCTGTATTTGTATTATTTGGTTATGTGGCTCACTAGTATTTGTTTTGAAAGAGTTTCTTGTATGTATGTCCTATTAATTTGGTGTGCACTTGTGTATTCCAGTGCCTATGTTGAATGATTTCCCCATGAATGTAGTTGTGTCTATATTGTTTGCATTTGTGATGTGTTTCCTACCTATGTTATTTTATTTGTACTCCTTGTGTTTGTGTTGTGTTGTGTCTGTGTTGTATGCATCTGTGTGCGTGAGCTGTTCTCCACCCCTGAGTCTGTTGCAGTTTGTGGCATCAGGTACAAGACACGCCCCGGGCTGAGCTACCACTACACGCACTCACACAAGGATCGCGACGATGAGGAGAGCTTTGGCTCAGAGGGGGTGCTGAGCTCGTCGGATCGGGGAGCTCCATCCCCAAGTGGCAGCAAGCAGGCGGCAAGCCCCGTGCCGTCGGACCCCGCCGTCAGCGGCACGGCAGCGCCGCCAGGTTGGAGCCAGTTCCAGGACAGTTACCTCACCTTCCTAAAGACCCCCGGTACGCTGACTTGCCGTGCTGCCCCTTATCCCACCCCCCGAAAAATAAAATCCAACACTTACTGCCCTGCGCTCTTTTTTTCCCACCCTTTTACCTGGTATCCTGCTCGGCAGCTTGCCTCTCTTGCTTGGGTTTGGTGGATCGATAAAAAATAAATCCTCATCCATAACTTCCCCTACCGTTCCTCTCATATTCCTTTCCAAAGGATGTGCACTTTGTGTGGGGACACAAAATGGCCAGTTGGAGGACAGTAGTCACTTTATAACAGCAACATTACAAAATAAAGACTATACTTAGAAAATTAGTATGTATATTTTCCCAATTCCAAATCTAGACTCAAAATATTCTCTAATATTCTCCAGCATATAGTTTCTAAACATTAATTTGTTTTTTAATGCAGCTATGAATATTCTTTTTTAATTTCAAATTGGCCTTATAAATTTATACTTTACTAAAAGATAAACTAGTGGATTTTCAGATGGTGTTTTGGCATCAATTAAATTGAGACTTTTACTTGATGCGTCTTGAAAAATAGTTTTGTAGGGTGAGGGTTAGGGGGGAACGTTGCTTGAGGAAAGGTTTTTACTGCACTCAAACTGGCAACATTGTTTGTGATACAGTGGTGATGCCTGGGAGGATGGATGGACATTTGTGTTATTTGCTTTTGTTTCTTTCTCTGTCTTTGTCTTTTATCAAGCTTATTTTTTGTTCTTCTTAGCTTGAGTCTTGGGCCAAATTTCTTGGAGGCAGAGGTTTTGTTAGTTGAAAACAATATGAGACAATTTTGGTTCTGCATCATAGTAATGGATAACTAAATGACTAGTAAATCTTTCTAAGATAACATTTTTGCAAACTCTACAAGAGCACAAACTATTTAAAGTAGATTTTTTTCTTAAGATCCTCCATTAAAAGCATATCTCAAAGCCATTTAATTCTAAAACCCAATGTGGATTACTGCATTAACCTGACAAAAACAGTAAAATTGAGATGAATGGTTTATTTTTATTTTTTATTTTCATTTATAATTGGATTAATTCACTTGTCTCAATTCTGCTGTCTTCTAATTTAACTCTACAGAAAACTGCATTACAATGTGATGCTTTGTCTAGGACTCATAGTAAAAGATTCATTTCTAGTAATTTTAGTTTTGAAAAACTTTCTGTAAGGTTTGAGAAGTATTTTATTTAAATATTCTCTTTCCATGAGAATAAAACATAAAATGTAAATTCTTGTCCTTGATTTTGGGTGTTTGCATGTTTTCATAAAAGTTTTGTCTGTGTCTTCCAAGTAGGCATAGCTTTTATGTATTGGTACGGATAGAACAAACATGTCCCCTTTAAATTATAAAATAAATATAAATTTGTACAACTAACAAAAAATTGTATGGAAATAGAATTATACATATCGTCTAAATAAATTACCTTAACCATTTGTTTGCTTTACAGTACTAAGAGTGTTCTATTTAAACAGATTGTTGAGAAATTTAACCAGAGCACTTTTAACAAGATTATTTAACTATTTTTATAGGTGGGATACATCAACACATTGCAAATGGACATAGGAAGATACAATGGTAGTAAATGAGTGCAAACATCCCCATTGTTTAATCATTGTTAAGCTAAATTCATTTTTTTTAAATTAAATTTATTTCCAGTGGTAGGGCTGCCAGTGCAGATAATATACCCACATGTCACAATCAGGGTCACTTCATACAGGTTGCGTTAATGTTTTCCTTTCCTCTACCTGACATGCTGATACAGCTCCTGTCACATAAGTTTCACAACCCTTACATTAAGTTGTTAAGATCTTGTTCTAAGATTAAAGAGCTTTAACACAATAGGTAATATATGAACCCATGAATGAGATGTTCAACCTGGAAGAGGAATGGGATGAGAGTGAAACAGAGGAGCAGACAGAAATAGCAGAAGAGGAAAGAGGTGGAGGACGCATTAAAGAGGATGAAACCAGGAAAAGCACCAGAGGTGGACGAACTAACTGCGGAAAGAGTTGCAGGTATACAATGGTTATACAGGGTGCGGAGAGTGAATAGGAAGGAGAACACGATACCGAAAGACTGGTAGAGGGTAGTTATAATACCTGTATTCAAGAAAAGAAACAGGATGAAGTTTATGCACAGAAATATATGAGAAGATATTGAAAAAGAGAATAAGAAATAAAATTAAAGGAATGTGAATAGAAGAATAGCACAGCTTACGGAAATATGTATCTACAATAGACTTGATATTTGCCATACGACAGCTGATGAAAAGTAGGTATGAATTTGGGGAAGACTTGGTAATGGTATTTATGGATGTGGAGAAGGCATATTATATTGTGGATAGAAATAAAGTTGGGAAAGCGGCGGAGGACACTTAAGCGGAAAGAGGAATTGTAATGAAAGTGAAAAGCATGTACTGTACAGTATGAGTATTACAGGAGTTGTGTTAAGACATAGTGGGAGGGTGGGGTATTTCAAAATAGAAAATTAAGTGAAGCAGGGGATTGCCCTCTCACCACTATTATTTGTAATTGTAATGGAAACGGTCATGAATAAAATGGCAGGAAAACTCGAATTAGGAAAGAATGAAAGCCATGATGTTTGCTGATGAATTGATGGTATAGGGCAGAAGTGAGAGGAAGTACAGGAATGGAATGATGAAGTAAAAGAATTTAGAATTAATTTGAGTATGGCTAGGTGTGAAGAAATGATAATGACAAAGAGGTGGATAAGGCCTAATAAAGGTATAAAGTTGTATGGAGTAAAGCTGAGAAAAATACAGAATGTAAAATATCTTGGAACCATGATTAATATGAAAGGTGGAAGTAGAGGGGATCTAATGAGAAGAGGACAGCAGGGAGAGTTGTTTTATAGATGCATAAGAGACCTACCATGGAGAAAGTAAGTTCCCTTGAAGTGTGAGGAAGTATTGTAGAGGGCGTACTTTGTACCTTTGTCACATATGCAGCAGGAACATGGACAATGAATGTAAGAGAGATAAGGAAAATGGAGACCATGTTAGCTGTAATGAGGAGAAACAAGATTAGGGATTAAGCTATCTGGAGAATATTTGGGGTACAGGGGGTACATGAAATAGTAGAGAAAGCAAGACTGAGATGGTATGGGCATGGAATGAGGATGGAGAAGGAGAGGATGCCAGAGAAAATTATGAAAATCAAGTATGTGGGAAAAAAGGCCACAAGAGGGGCCAAGAAAGAGATGTGAGGAGAAGAATGGTGGAAGATGAAGGTATTTTACTAAATTGACTTCCAAAGGCTGGAAACAACGCGGCGATGATGATGATGANGAAACAACGCGGCGATGATGATGATGAACTCAATACTGTCCATCAAACTTTAACTCGTGGGGACTTTCATCATTTCTTAATTTACGCCAACTTCCATCTACTCAATGTGACTTCAATCCCACTGTAAATCAATTTCTCATAAACTTAGTGACCTACATCTCAAATGAATACTCATTTACTTATTTAGTGAATGTGCCTCTATTATATATTTTGTATAAACTATTTAATAGAGGTAATAAAATATATCTCTGCTATTTCATTCCAAAAGTATAATATTAGTTTAGACATATTCCTTTTAATGTAAGTTTAAAATAGCTTAATGGTTCCCTATATTTCTAACTGTTGAAATATCCGCTGATTTACACTAATGGTGCAAGTCTTAATAAAGTAGGACTTAAAGGAAGTGACCTTCATTTGGACATAATTAGAGCAATAAACCATTCAAGAAAAATTATTTTTCTAGTCTAGGATGACATTCAAACCTACTTTTCTGTCACCGGCATACTAGACAAGATGAGACTGGCTCCTGTATCTGTGGCTCACAAAATACTTTAAACAACCTTGGACACAAGGCAAATTGTGGAAGTATCTTGATATCTTCTTAAGTTACTAAATAACATATCAAAATGTTTACTTAATTTAGCTAGTTATTGTGTTTTAAATGTCTTTATAGTCTAGCCATGTTTTGGACTAACTGTGCAGGCATTGTCCTTCTGTCCATTATATATTGTTGAATCGATTGCATTTAATCCCCATTGGGGTTTCCACTATTTAATTATTATTTTTAGCACCACGTCTTACTACCCATTCGGGTTATACACCTATATACTAATTACAATAATGGGTTAGGGATTATAAAGTTTTAATTTAGAGTAAATGTACCTGCATTTGTGTGGAGGGGGAGAGTGGAAAACCTTTTAGGAAAAACCACTTTCAGTGCACCCAACCGGGATCAAATCTCTATCTCCTTGTCTTCTGCAATCTAGTCTAACACGAGTAGAGCGTTGGAACACGCGGCCGCCCAAGCGAGTACTTCCGTTATTAATTATTCCTTAAACCCTGTATATTTTTCCATTTAATTGTGTATTATCCCAGATATCAACTCTTCACATCCACCAATTTGTGAACCCTTATATTTGAATAAACGACTTTTGAGCTGTACTGAATAACATTACTATCCCATGTCAAACTATTGCATGGTATAATTTTACTTTCTTAAAATAACCTTTATTTGAATGTTTTATTATATATTACAAGTTTATAATATTATTTATAATTTGTTATGATGATTATTTCATAATACAATGCCATAAGCTCTCAATTTTTCATGTGCGCAGTATGAGGATTTTTAATATGCATT
Organism: Timema poppense; assembly: GCA_902141375.1. Classification (NCBI taxonomy): domain Eukaryota; kingdom Metazoa; phylum Arthropoda; class Insecta; order Phasmatodea; family Timematidae; genus Timema; species Timema poppense. Next base: position 48,115 of record CABFOV010003978.1, on the reverse strand, counting down.
GACAATATTATTTTTTATCTCAATACTATGATTTTTTTAACACTTTTAGAGTAACATACAGCTCCAACCTGACACTTTTTTTAGAAAAAACATACAAAAGGGACGAACACAATACAGCTTTTATAATGAAAGGGAGAAAACAGTTCACGCTTTACATTACTGCCATTGTACAAAAAGGTAATTGCTCCCTCTTGAAAAAAGTTATATCCAAGTGTCCTATCATTTATATATTTTTGGTATAAATATAAATTAAAAAATAGATTTTAATATTGGCTGAATAAGTTATCTGAATTTTAATAAGGAATTAACGTAATTCCATATAATAAGATTAATGTAATAGGCATGTCTTGATGCAAAGTTTAAATACTACAATCAATTATATGTGGTGTGGTTATGTTATTTAATGGCACTCACTTGTGTTAACTAGGTGATAAAATAAAAGCTACTGAAGATTAGGGTACCCATTTACTTAACGGAAGATAAGATTAAATTATAATATTGTTAATGAACGTTAAATACCGTGTTTTTGATGATAATCATACTTTTTAATACTAATCCCCCCCACGCTGAAAGATCTGGGAAGTAATTGTCCACCCAAGTTTCATGAACATTCAATTTCCTGAAGTTTGGGATCCTGCACATGCCTGCTTTTTACACAGTTTAGCATACTAATTTTGACTCTCATAGTCGACTTGTGATTTTTGTAGCACCTTTCAAGCCCTCTATTTTTCATTTTTAGCCTAAGTTGAGTCATGGTTATATACATTCATCTACATTATTGGAAGAAGAAAATCTCAACAATTTTGAACAATGCTGGTGTAAGGCTCAATTTGACTTCACTGAAAACCAATTTGGATCACATAACCAAACCCATAGGCTGAAATGTTTTAACCCTAAAATAGAATGACACAATTTCAGAATGTGAATGTGTACAATCATGATAAAATATATTAAGTAGGGATTATATAATGGTTGTAAAAATGCATTGGCTCTGGAAACCCTTAAAAAAAAGTCAAAGAACTTAAATTAATTTGGCAGGACATCCAGATTAGCCTTCAAATAACTTTTTGATACTTTAGAAAGAATTATTACAAATTACCTAATAATAATAATTTATGCTCACGGCTAAACATTTTGGATTTATACCAAAGAGGTATAAAACACTTATCTTCCTTATATACCCCCACTTTTTTTTTTCTAAATACAGTAGCCCCATGGCTTCTTTGGTGCTGACTGACAGCTTTAAAAAGTTACCAGACCAAATTACGCATCCCTGCGCTAAACCAGATGATCTGCAAAAACATGTGTTTAGCAGCTGTCACTTCTGAAAGTAAAAATTTAGGTATATACCTAAATGTTTACTGTCATAAGTCAGTTGTGAGCTGTCAGTCGGCACCAAAGAAGCCATGAGGCTACTGTAGTTGTCTAACACATTGAAGCTCTTTTTTGTGCGTATCAACAAAAAAATTATTTATATTCAAAAATGTTTTGTTTTGCATACTACATTTATAATAGTTTAAAGGAAAAACCAAATGAACGGCATCAGTGATCAGCAAAAAATGGTAGTCATTGTCAAAAGAGCTTATTGGCCAGTCATAGTAAATATCCTTTTTAAACTATGCAATGGTGACCTTAAAACTTAATATCGCAAGGGGATCCCTTCTGTGTCCAGACATTACCACCCCAAGGGGAAGCTTAGGAATAAGGGGGATATATAATGGTTAAAATGCAGAAATATGGTTGAACATTCGATGTCTTGAAAAGCTGTTATTGGGGTGGGGGGGGGGGTCCTCTTCATTTTCTTTCCATTTGCCCCTCTTATTCTTTTCCTTTTCACCCTACTACCCACACCACCTTTTTTTAAAAACTGGTTGTGACTGGAACACTCTCTCACTGAGGATGGGTGGTTCTGGAGTCCTTACATTATTTTTTGTTTTTAGTTTTTTTTTTATATATAAATATATATCAAAAAATTTACTTCCATTATAAATATCATTGGGTTTACTATGAACAATAGATTGCACAAGTGTAACTTTGCTTCTTTTATATAGTCCCCGTCTAAAGTTTCATTTTTTAGTGTGAAATGTCACTTACATTTTACAAGTGTCCATGTTAGTCTCTGTGCCACAGTAAAAACAATCTGGAAAGTTTTAGTTTGCAGTATTTATGTAGAATAATCTATTCTTCCAGGGTGTGGGAGGTCATCATAAGATAATGGGAAACATGTAATCATTTTTGTATTCATTTGTTTCGATGTAGCAGCATTTGTCAAAGCAATAAATTGAAGCTTTAGTTTAGTAATCTGTGTGTTAATAATTGATAGATCTTGGTTTAGTTCACCACTGTAGTTGACGGCTGAATGGTATAATGTCTGTGCATGACTCTGAAACAAGTCAGCTGATTAACAACAACTGCCATTCATTCACTTTCCAACTTGGCGATGATTAAAATGTCGAGACACATTTAGATATTGGAACTGTTAATAAATACTTACCATTTATATCATTTTAACACCATTAAAACACAGATGCCTTGTAAAATATTTTATTGAAAATTTTAATGAAAGCTTGTGTTATTTTTATCTTATTTTCAAAGAGTAAGTCTTATCATGGTTTGGAGGTTTTAAAAAAAAACTAAGTATGATATTTATTATTCCCCTGTATTTTAGAGGAATACACTTGATTTACCCTGAAAGGCAACAGTTTTACCTTCACACCTTCCTCTATGGCCTTCTCTTATAAGTTACAACCTAGTGAAATCAAACAAAGTAAACTTGTTTACCTTTCAGAGTAAACAAAAGGTTAAAACCATAATTGTCATAACTTTTATAACTAATAAATAGATATGGACTAAACTTGGAGAACACACATGTGATCATTATTTTTCTCGCCATTTAGGGGGTCAGGTATATTACAAGATTACTTGGCAATGATAACAAAGTGTTTGGCTTAAATTATTCCAGCAAGCATACCTTTATTTTCACCAAAATAATCTATCAAAATGTATTTATTCCTAAGAATATCTAAAAACACTCTTAAATAGAAAAACTCTTTTATAGCTCATATTTGCCGAATCATTATCATCAATGGTTTCCTGATTGTGGCCGGGTCCTCCTCTCCCTCTATCCTTCCACCATTCTTACTCATTTAATCACTTCAATTCTTCTTCTCTCACTTGCACACTTTATATTATCTTCTTTCATCCCTTTCATGGTCTCCCTTGACAACCTTTTCCCTACATATTTCTTCTCGGAATAATTTATTTTATTTTTCCAGCTGTGTGTGCTTTTATGTGTTGGCATATTATTTATTAATAAGCCTCAATTAATCCAGCCACAAATCAACTTTGATAACATGTTTGTAAATACACTCATTTCCCTTTTCCCTACAAACTTTCTAAAAATAATTAATCATTTAGACACATTATTGCAAAATTATGTTTGCACATTGCATATATTGTATTTGAGTTGTTTGATATAGTCTAGTGATAGTTTTGAAGGATTATACACTCTAAAACTGTCAATGCCATAAGGTTTAACTTAAAAGCATCATTAGGTAAACCCCAAGACACTTCAAACAGGCCATCATTCAGTTAAAGAAGAGATTCTTCATTTGATAAATTTGTTTGAAGTTAAGACACATTTTAAATGGAGTGACTTTTCACAGATTAATAATTGATTTATATCCATATTTTTCACTCTTAATCATTTATATGATCAAATAAAAATAAAACTTTAATTTCAGCAAAACAAAATAAAGTTGACAGCAAGAGATTATTTGGAGTCTTACGATATGGGAAGAGTAATTTATAAATACACTTTAAACTTCATGGTAGCTACATACAGTTCAAACCTGGCAAAGTCAGGGAATTTAAATACTTGACTAACTATGCACCTAAACATTTAAAGGTGAGAGATTTTGTTTCTCTGTGTTAACAAAATTCATTGTCTAGATATAGCATTCTGCTAATATTAGATGGTTGTACAGGATTTGTTTTATAACACACATACACAGGAACACAAATATCACCAAAAACATCAAATAATGGGAAAACAACTTATAAGAATGTTGGTGCGTGGAATCTGTTAGGAAAATTTCGAAAATATGTGATCAATGAAGAAGAAAAAAAGTTATCTTTTATTTTTTTATGTAGTCTGTAGCCACCCTGAACATTGGTGAGACAACTAACATCTCTAATTTTATTCAAATTCTTTGGTACCCATGGTATAATGTTTAATCGGTGGCTCCATTAATCTATACAGTGGTGACTGTTCAGAGCTGGTGTAAGCAGGCGATTTATATTGGCAGCAGTTGGTAATCATCTGGTTTATTTTTGTACTGTAATCTTAACCAATGTAATATAGATTTTATGTTTTCCTGGTAGTTCTTTGGGCCATTGGCAAAGTGCAGTAACTGGGGGGATCCTCTTACCCTTCTCCTGACACCATTAGGTTAAGTTTACAGCTATACTAACATTCTCAGTGATTTATAACAAGTATATTAGTTGTTCTCGACTCCTAGTGAGAGCTTAAAGAGAGTTTTGTAGTATAAACTAATTTTTTACTATAATCTTATAAAATAAAATCATATTATTTCTACTCAGTATCTCATTTAGAAACAATTCTTTGACATACTTATTTTGTTTGAATATTTACCTAATAATAAAATAATTTTAAGCTTGTGCGAATCCATGGTTTTCCATTTCGAGTTGAATCTGAATCTTGGCAAACCAGCTCGAATCTATTCTGAATCAAATATCATGCTCAGAATAATTTTTTTAATTGAATCTGATCAAATATTTTATTTTGAAAATGTTTCAAATCCAAATCAAATAACACATCCTAGGAGTCGTTGACAATATTTTAAACTTAATCTTAAGTTAAACAAGTAAACCAAGCCTAATGACTAACTTATGGAAGGTTATAAATAAAATAAATTATTATTTTTGTAATGGTTTGCTGTATAAGACCATAAAAAGTTGAATTATTCTTAAGTATGAAAAGATTTGAATTTCGAACTAAACCCATTGAATCCGAATCTAAAATGTACTTAAATTCCAAATTTTGAATCCACCACGAATATATATATTATAATAAGGCTCGAATCAAATCCACATTTTAGCAAAATTCAAATTTAGATTACAAATTTTGAAGGTTCGCACACGCTTAAATAATTTCAAATTGTCAAGAAAATGTTATACATCTTTTTTTGTGTTATGAAAAAGTCAAGCCATTGTTTATGAGTTGTGTACTCTCGAACCAAAAATACAATTGGAAGCATAAATGTGGTTCCATCAGTTTTACAACTTTAAAATAAGTAGGTTTGGTCAAAAAGTTTAATCAAATACTACCAGCAAGATGGATTGTAATGAGAGACTGGCCAGGGAAGGGGAAATTCAAACTTGAAATGTTTCTCTTAAGTTACAGAACTTGTTCTTTTATATTTAATAGGTATTAGTTTTTAAGAGCTTAACCAAATGAATATATTGGGGGAATTTGACGTGCACTTTATGAACTGACTTATAGTATCACTCGAAAACTAAATTAATTTCAGAACATACGCAACACTCATCACCCTGGCCCATTGTGAAGAGTTAAATCTCCCATTGATACAGTTTCTTAGCCCTATTGGAATTTTAACTTAGGACCTTTAACTCGGTTGTCAATAACTTCCCAAACTGAACTAAGTTGGCTTGACAATTTTTATGAGTCATTTTTTGACATAAAAGAATAATTCTTACTAACAAATTGTTTTCATACATCTTTTCATCCCTTCTTAGTGAATAAAATATTGTCAGTCATTAAAAAAGTCTTGTCATAATATGAAAAACTTGATATCTCTCACCGTAATATATATGTTTAGGTATCATGTGTTCTAAAACAGTCACTTTAAAGTGTCTACCTAAAGGAAATATTACTATATTTATAATAAAAACCAAATGTTATATATTTACAATACTGAGTATTGTAAAATTTAGGCCAATAAAATGAAAATTTAAAAAGTAAGTAAAATAATGAAGTAATTTGACAAGAGTATGTCAAAATTTGAGTGGCTGGAAGTTTTTGATGCGATACTGAGGATTCCTATTCTCTCTCCAGGTAAATCCTGATTCAATCTCTTAAAAATCGTATGCGCAATCTGTGTATGATTAATATTCATGACTGCCACTAAAGTTCACTAAAATTAATAATAAAATGGAATATTTAAGTGTTTTTTTGTTTTTGTTTTTTACGTGAATGATATGTCTCCCTTTAATTTCTCAAAGAAGGATGTATATTATTAAGAGAAAACCCACATTGGTATGCACAACTCCCACTCTTTTTATTTATTTATTTATTTATTTATATATATATATATAAAGTAGGCTACAGCCATAATTTGAAATAAAAGGTTACCAAACTACTAGAATTAGTTTATTGTCGATCATTTGTTAGTTTACTCTCCTCCATAGCAAGCATTTGTGGAAAAAAACTTGTACCATAGCTAGCTATATATTTATTTGTTAGAAAATTGGTGAACACAGAAATTAAAACGGGGACCTTTGGATTAATACCTAAACATATATATATGTTTGTCTGATACTTGAGGAAATTCTTTGCTCATTAATTGGTTCCTGTGTGAGTTCCTGTACCAAATTTTAATTCTTTTAGTAAACATTTTATGAGATAAGCCACAGATTGAATGGGATTAACTGAATAATTAATAATTTTATGTTATTGAGATTTGTTTAACAATGAGGAGGCCCATTGGCTAAATGAGTATAATAATGGAAATTAATAAAAATTAAAAAAATTAACTAATAAGTGCATATTTAATGAATAATGTCTTAAGAGAAAGAGGAATAATGTGGGAAGCATCTTTTTTCTTCTATTGTAGACATAGTCACAAACCTATTTAAACACAACTCTTATTTAATAGACCAATATTTTGGCATTGTTGTTTTATCAAATCAAAAAAGAAGGAAGATGAAAGACACTTGTGCAAAGTATCTTTCATGCTCCCTGTTTCATATAAGCTACAATACCGAAATATATTACTCAATTTGTGTTAAATTTTTGTGTAACTACTACACTAAAAGAAAGAAAGATGTCACCTGTATGCATTGGATTCTTCCAACATTTCTTCTCTTCCCCCAGTTGGGCCTTCTTCATTCAATTTGCATTGATTAGTTTGTTTTTATTCTCATTGTTGGGAGATCAATTAAAGTAGAACATAAAAAGATTATTATTTAGTAGATTTCACTTAACTTATGTTGAGCTGTAATTAATAACACATTTGCACTTTAATGTCTTATATTTTAATCTTGGTGTCACATAATTTTTATTGTCTGATTTTATTCATATTAAACTCATAAATTAATATGTATGGTGTGAAACATGATTAAATTTTGTTATCTTTGTGATTTGTTTTAGCAACTCATTTGGAATATATATATGTATTTTTACTTGTAAAATGTTTTCCTTCCATTTTTATGGTGATTTTAATAACCCATTTGGTTTAACACTCGTACTATGTTTGTAATCTCTTTATTTTTGAAAAAAAGGATTGTTTTAACTGGTAAGATGAACTTGGGAAAAATATTTGTTTAATTTTCTCTTATAAACATGACTTACTCCAGTAAATATTTGTACATTGCACTGATATCTAGCGGATGCTTACTTTTTAAAACTATGATTTTCAGTGGCTTTTATTTTCCTACAAGTTATGGTTCTGGAAATATTAAAAGTGTTTTCAATGAAATAACACGCTTACCAACATTCTGCCTCTAGTGAAATACACAACTGTACATGATCTTGGGGCATTGGTTAATATTTAAACAAATAATTTATTTTGTTTTTGCATATTTATTATTGATTTTACTTTGGATAAATTTGTATTCAAGTTCAACTTTAATATGTCCTTTTTTTATTCTAAATAAAATTTTACTGACGAGTTGCATGAAACTTTGATGCTGGCCATTGTATAAATAAATTATAATTAGGTGCAGTCGATAATTGGGTGGAATCTCTTTCTTATGCTCCTAGTATGTCAACTTTGTGATCTTCACAAACTGAAAGTCCTTGCTGAGAATATTTTTTATATGTACACGAGTTGAAATATTTATATAGTACAATTTTTTACAATTTCCTGTAGATATTAATGGGTGAATTGCCTCCAAATACAAACTACTCCATCATAATATTAATTATTATTACTATTGTTGTAATTAATTTGTTTTTTTTTCTACACTTTTACAAAAAAAAAATTCTTTGAGTCGAGTGTACATTAACTGTAACAACCTGTATAACATTATCTAACCACAGCTTGATTAGTTTGCTCTGGCGACTCATCCCACCCAACAGCATGTTTTGTGTGTTTTTGTTTGGTTTTTTTGAGCAGCAGCATGTGCCTACGCTACCATTCCCCAATCTTTAATAGTGCTTTACACAAGACAACACAAAAACCATATGAACACAACCCACTTCTAAAGTATATTTAATGATAAAATAAAAGGGGGGTGTAGAAAATTCCACTTTATTGTAATAAACTTCAAACCTGCAACTTGAGATAGCAAATTTATTAACATCAACATTATATTATGTTGGTTTTTAGAATAATATTATTTCTTATGGGGATGGGGGGGGGGAGGGTGTTTAAACCAATGGAACAAAGAAATTGATCATGGTACTGGCAAGCTATTCTTTGTATAGTAAATTATAATTTATTAAGCTTTTAAAATTGAAACTTTCAACTAAATTAATCTTTTAATTCACTGAAAATTCAGTTGCACACACAGCAATAATACCAGATACAAGCTCAGCTACTGGGTTGCGGCTATGCAGCAAAATATTGCTTGTTGAAATTGGGCACGTGTTGATCTCAAAATTGGATTGTTCACAAATATTAAACTTAGTTTAGAAATAATACAAAATTAGAGTTTCCCCATACCTTGAGAGAAGGCATAGTATAGGGAATTTTTGTTTTCTGGAGAAAAAAAATTGGAAGAAAACGGGGAATTTAACACAAAAAACAACGAATATCTTTTAATTTGCTGTTAAATTGCAAGTTTTTTATATTATACTTGTGCATGGAAGAAAAAGTGACTTGATTAAAGAAATACACTGATTCATACACATGTCCTAGCTCTCTTTATCTCCACTAGGGGTTTGTGACCTTGGGCTTTTTCTTTCAAGTTAAATATTTCAAAAAACTGTCGAGTTGGGAGTATTTTCATAAATTTAAAATGTTATAGAAAAAATATATGTATAGATATTATTTAATCCTAAAGTAAAATAGTTTATTATAAATGCCATCACTCAAAACAAACATAAAATGTGTGATTTTAAAAATATTTGAAAACAACGCATGTTCTTAAAATAAGAATGACATTCATTTTTATAAAAGTTAAATACTTTTGAAAAGATAATTAAAAAAGAGAAATATTGTTTTTTTAATTAGCTAAAACGCTTTAAAAACATGATTTAAAAATAACACTCTAATAAAAGTTCAAAAGAATATAATCAAAATGGTTTCAACACTCATGTCTTTAAGAAATTAAAATTACACTACCATTTTCAAATAAAGTTTATAAAATTGATGTTTTAATGAACTAATACTTTTACAAAATAAGCCTCTGTAACTATAATTACCCCCTAATAAAAAGTGTAAGAATCACAAGCAGTTAAAACTTTGAAATATTTAATATTTCATTTAATAGTCCTTTATGTAATAATCACACGAATGATCATTTCTTCTGTTCAAATTCCATGCCTCTGTGTCTAATTTAGTTCGCCTATATTTTTAATGGTTATAAAGTTGATGTTCATACATTAAAATCAAAAGTAAGATAGTTAAAATTAGACTATTATTATTTTTAGCACTGCGTCTTACTACTTGTTCTGGTTATACGCACTTATACTAATGTGGTACGATGATTGTGAGATGAAATGTAGGACTTACAGCTTAACATGGAATCTGATCCACTGTGGAGGACTGGCATTCCACACATTCACAAGTTATAATTAACATATGTCTTGTCAGAGTTAAAGGAAGGGCTTGGCAATTAGATAAATCTGTGCCGGGTCCGAGGGTTGAACCCCGTGCCCCCAACGCAGAATTCCGACACCTTACCCCTAGACTGCCAGGTCACCAAGAGATTTCTAGTAGACACTATGAAATAGTAAAAGCTTTTTTATTTAAATTTGGTAAAATATTTTTTGCAGCGTTGATCAATACTGATTTTACATAGGTTAACCAACATAATTCTATAACTAAATAGTAACTAATGCGAGTTTGGTATTTTAACATATTAATTCTAGTTTTAAATATATTAAGTTCAAAAACAATACATATGATCAGTGTTAAATTTAACTTAAATTATAATTTTAGAAAGAAAACGTGTAGAGATGGTTATCATTCTAGTATTTAGTGGTATGTTTAGCTATTTTGATTTACAATGCCTTGTCATGGCATTGCAAAGCTTCGTAGGAGGATAATTCAAAATATACAAAAATATTGATTCGGTTTACCGGTCAAAATATGTTTTAAAGCTCTATTACACTATTGATGTGAAATTTGTTATTAATTTTAACAATTTAATTTACCGAATGATCTATGAGTGACACTGTCAATATTATCTCAATTTAATAGCCTATACTTTTCATTGCATTTTAAAAATGTATTTATATATACATCACTAGGAATTTAGAAAATTATGAGCATGGCTTGAAGCTCAAAATCAGATTACTCACAGAGCCCTAATCTCCACCCTCTTTTACACCCATGGAACATTTGGTTTTATAAAAAATACATACACTCTACCATCAAGGTCAAATCATCTTTATCACCAATGGCATGACTCCACACTAGGTCATTTTTATGAAAATCGAAATTTCCTTCCTCTGTACTACCCTTTGAAGTGTTAGGAACTCCTGAAACATGGAATTTTATAATAAGAAAATATTGGCAACGCTAACAAAAAGAATTAGCCTAACTTAGATTACAAACACATTTAATAAATTATGTCTTTATATCACATTGACTTGGATTGACGTCTTTAATTCTTGAAGCTTCATTTGGCGGGTGGTAGGGTGAGGGGACGGTGAGGGCCTTAAATTAACTGTTCACAATGGCACACCCCTGGCTTAGAGAAAATCTAAATTTGTTAGAAATTTAATTTAAATAACTTAAGGGAAAAAATTACTTGTTATTAAAATAAAATATATTATTTTGACCAAAAAATATTTTCTTTTCATTTTTTTTAATTTATACTTTTTATATGCCTTGTTTTGTTACAAAAAATATAATTTAAATTTTATTTTGAGGTTTAAAGGTAAAAAACTTAGCTGCAATATTTGGTTAGGTACTAACAACTTAAAACACATTTGGGGCCAATGTTTTCTTTGTGTGATTAATATTGACCTCAAAAAGTACAATCTAGAGATTTTTTAGATTGTTGAATAGATTAAATATACCAGATTTTAAAAAACAAACATATTAATGGTTTTAAGTGAATGTTGCCTAGTAAAACTTTGAAGTCACTCACCACCGATTGATTGTGTTCTTTTTTGATAGTACCTGTTATATGGCATTTATTTAAGCTTGTCATTTGTCCTTCTGCCTTGGTGAAATAACCAAGACAGGAGTGTTGAACTTTCGTCTGCAGTGAGAAGTTGCCAATATTTCCAGGGGGCAGCACGCGTCGAGGTAGGCAGAGCGCGGCGGCAGCGGCCGCCCAGCAAGCGATGTCCAGTGCCAGTAACTCACCGGCTGTAAGCACCCCACAAGGGGCAGATGATACGCCCACTGTCGAGGAGAAGGAAAAGAGAGCGCCAGAGGTTAGTGATATTTTTTTACAAAAGGGAGAAGGGATATCATGTAACAAATGATTTGAAGTCTTGCCACTGAGCACAACTTATTTTCAAATTTCAACAAGTTGAGTAAATATTCTCTAAATTTGTATTTGCGTTAACTAGTTCAAGATACAAGTTAATCCTTTTTGGTCATTTAAGTGTACCACAGACTTTCATAATGGCATTGTTGTGGCACAGGTGTTGTCGGCGTCCATGTCGGACGACAAAGAGAGAGCGGCGCCCTCCCCATACTGTGACTTCTGCCTGGGCGATGCCAGTGAGAACAAGAAGACAGGCCAGTCAGAAGAGCTGGTGTCTTGCTCAGACTGCGGAAGATCAGGTAGGGCAGGGACCACCACTGTCGCCGCTACCAGTCCCGCCCCAAGAAGAGGGCGGGGCAGGGGGAGGGGACGCAGAAAACAATTGCCTGTAGTCACCTAGACTTCTGCGTCCTCTCCCCCTCCTACTTCCCATTTTATCACCCCTAGCAACACAATTGGACATAATGGGAGCACTGGTGTGGGATCATTTTTTAAATTAAAACATTGACGAATCAATCAATTAGCGACTAAATGCATTTGTTTTGTTCGTTCATTCATAGAACTATGTTTATTTATTTTTAGTGTTTGTTTAGTCTTCCCCCTGCTGGCAGGATAATTGATTGTATAGATTGTTTTCAGGGGCTCAACACGTGTTTATGGCTATTGACTGAATGATGGTTAGTTTCTTTAGGGTTATGATTTTGAAAACATGTGTAAAGGAAAATTAATCAAGTAAAAAAGGACTGATAGGCAAATAAAGTTAGCAATGCATGTAAGATTCGTTACTAGAAAACATTGTATGAACAGTCGTTTCCTGATGTGATACACATTACCTTGGAAATGCTAAACCTCATTGTCTGTATTGTAGGGTTAAAAATAAGTTTTGGAGAGCCTGAAACTGTTTTTATGGCCCTATTTTGACTTGTCAAAATATAAAGCCACTCCAAACAGATGAAATTCCACCATCGCATGTTTGAGGTTTTAGTAACAAATGTTTATTTTAATTTCATATCACATATAAATCATTATAATTGAATTATTTTGTCTATCTAAATACATATGGGATAGTTTCAAGTTAAATTTATGTTGACACTTATAAACAAAGATTTCAAAAATTCTATGCTATGGATTAATATAGATTAAGAACTTTTCGTTAGACTTTCATAGCATCACAGTATATGGCCTAAATTTTCTTCACAAGTTTCTTCTTTTGCTGCCTCTTTCATTTCAACTGGTTTTTTTTAAATTATGTGAGCTATTTGTAATGTTGCTATTTTTTAAATACTTCTTTATGTGGGGAGGGCCTTTCTACCGCACACCAAAGAGTGCACAATATTTAAAAGTAAGTTACCCTCTGCCCCTGAAGAAATTAGCATAATATTTTAAATGTTGGAACATTTAATAACTGTATGCTACATTAATATCGTGAATCCTGCACCACAAGGGAGGAAATTTTTATTTACATTTTACTTGTTCACTTCAATTGTAAAACTATCTTCAGTGTGAAAACTAAGATTTTACTTAATTATAGCATTGCATTTAGCATTGGCGGATTTTAAAACCATACAAATATATTGCATTTTACAATGTGTCATTGCTTTTGTTTATCATAACTCCTTGGTGTCAGCTTGCAATCGAACTATACTGACCAAGCAGCCGCTGCCTGCTAGTGAAGATGGGGTCATATTTTGCGGATAGAGGGTGTTTTGTAGTCGGTACAACAAATTCTCTGGCCATTAATATCACTATTCTAGACCAGAACTGCTACTTTTTCATTCGTGTAGCTCTTCATTTGTCTTTGCAAGGCTGAGTTTGGCTTCGTTCCAGGCCCACTGCTTCACAAAGAAATCTTATTGTGCCAGGGATCAAACCCAGGACTTGACCACTAGACCACAAAGGCGGTATTTGTTTATCATGGTTTGATTGAAACAAAAATTGAATCATTATTTACTAACTTTGGCCCTTGGTTCTTTAGATGTTTTTTTAATTCATCCACAGACCTAAAATTGTATTGTTGGGAGTTCAATCTGTTTTATTTTCCAAGATTAAATCAATTTTGCTGCCCATGTAAATACATTCAATGTGTCTTTTTAAAAAAAAAATTCTAATTCTAATTCTATCCCTCTACCAGAGGATAAAGTGAAGTAGACATTTTCACATTCAACAGAATTACTCTTTAGACACTTGTGAACTTGTTTAAAATATGCATGTAGTTTTATGTAACTGAAAGTAAACTCTAAAGTGAAATTTCAATAGGCGGGTCATAACTAAAAGCTGAATTCGATTTCAAATGAGTTTATAAAATGTAATATATTCTTTTAAACATAAATATTCTTTTAACATGGATTTGAAACAGGGACTCTTAACTTAATATTCCAATACTCTATACCATTTGGGCAGCCTCTTCTCAAGAAAATTAACTGACACAATTTATTGTCATTTTTTGTATGTGGCTCATAATTTGATATCTCTGTCTGCCAATCACTATTTATTGAGAGCCATGGTAACACGGATTTTAACCTTGTTGCTGTCACGAGCCGATCTGATCAGCTCCACCTAATACTGCTGAAAGTGCCAGAGCCGATAAGGTCGGCTCTTTAGATGTGCGCTAGTTCTCGCTTTACCTGATAGATAGTGTGATAGTGTCTTATCACTGGAAAGAGAACATTTTCCCCTATTATTTTATACAAGGTTGGCAACAAAAATCAACCCTAAATAGTTATTGGAACTGGGAGTTTAGTAGTTAGTACATTTACAACGGCGGAAGGTCGCATTCTCAATGTACTAAGTGCAACACCGGTTTACATACAAGCTGCATGGAAATACATAAGTGTGGCTAGCATTCATAATGATGTAAATAATTTTAAGACCAGTTTTCAGGTGTATGGTTTAAATTGTTCTGAGTTTTAAAAAATATACTATTTAGATTTTCATATTATGTCATTTGAATGAAAATATTTCTTTACCAATGTAAGTAAACAGGCCTAGTAACTTTATTAGCCTTAGTTTTGAAAAAAAAGAATAATCAAATTTAAAATTTAGAAATCAAATAATTCAAATTAAATTTTATTAATTTAGTATTATCAAGGAAAAGTACATGTGCATTAAAATGATCTCTTCATAGATAAAAGTTTGGCGAGTTTTTTTCAAACCCTTACAAAAAGGAGGGAATAGCTGTGGCATTCTTCACACACACAACATAATAGGCCTCTGGCACTCTTCGCACGCAAATTCTGGAAAAGATGGGGCCCTGAAAGAGTTAGTTAAATCTTTTGTGTATTTATTTATCATGCACAAGTTTTGCTCATTTTCATGAGTTATATTAACTTAAATTTTGATTATTTTAAATAGAGGTTTGCGAGCTCAGATTTTTTCATTCGAGATGAACTCAACCCGAATATTCCAAAAAGATGTTGAGTTTGAATACATTCATAATTTTAAAATGATAAAGAGTATATACTTGTTTACTTTAAAAGTAAAATAGTATACTTAAAATGTCACCATAAAATGTAAATATAACTTATTTGAAATTTTAAAAATATATTAAAACAACACAATGTTCTTGAAATAAGAATGGCACTCATTTTTATGAATAATAAATAGGCCTAAATATTGAATAAATAAATCATTCACTTTCAAGCGTAAAGTAACTATTTCTATCCATAATATCTAATTAATCTAAAATGTCAAAGCCATCTAACCTAGAACTTGGACCAGCTGTTGCCTGGATATAAAAACAAAATAATATACTAACACTTAGACCTATATAACATGTAATAAAAAATACTCTGAAGGAAACAAGAATAAAACAAATAATATATCTAAACTTTTGTAATAAAATCATATAGTAACTGCTAAACACTCAAATCAAAATCAAATATAGAAAAATAGTGAAGGCATAAACATATTCACGCCACGGTGTAAACAACTTAGAATAACATAATTCATGTGTGCAAAAAGAAATTGTTGTTGAAATTACAGTGCTTTCTGATGGGTAAAATATGAACTAAAGTTCAATATTTAGGATAAAGGCTTATGGGTGCCACCTATCAGTATTTATTATACTAACAGGCGAGATTTAGCTGACGCCAATTGATCGGCAGCGAGTGTTTTATCCATTACGTGTTGCGCCGATATTAATGCGCTTGGCGTTTAAGGGTTAAATTAAAAATAAGAGAGAAACAAATAAATATATAATGGAAAAAAAATAGTTTCAATACTCATGTTTTTAAATTACATTATAGTTTATAAAATTACGTTTTAATAAGCAAATTTTTCCCCAAAATATGCTTTTGTGACTTAATTTACCCTTTAAGAAACATAAGAATCACAAACAGTTAGAAATTTGAAATGTTTCACATTTTGTTTATTAGTCTTTAGCATAATAATCACGCTTGATCACATCTTCTGTTCCTATTCTAATCATCTATAGGCAGTTGCACATGCACGTTGTCTGGGCTCTCACTAGAAATTATCTGATTGAAAGATGTATTTCAATTCAATTCTTGATGCTTATAAGAGTTGGATGTTCATACTTTAAATGAAAAATAATATGGTTTAAATAATATTTGTAGTAAACAATATGAAATTGTAAATGCATTTTTTATTCAACTGTGGTAAGTTTGGTCAAATATTTATTGCAATAAAATTATGATCAACACTGTTTTTAGAAAGGTTAAACCACCATAATTGTCTATATAAATGTAATTAAACTAATGCTAGTTTTGTAGTTAAAATATATTAATTCAACTGAAATTATGATTTTAGAAAGGGTCCCGGTAAAAATAGTAAAAATAATTATTATTCAAATATTTAGTACTAATCTATTTGGCTATTTTTGTTTTAATTGCTTTGTCACGACAATGCAACTTCAATCAAGAAGAATTCAAAACTGACGACAGTATTGAATAAGTTTACCGATCGAAAGTAGTTTTAAATCTTTATTACATTATTAATCTGAAATTTGATATTTATTTTAACAATTTGTTAGGTTAACCGAATCATTTTTAAGTGAAAATGCTGTTGATATCTAAATCCAAAAAAACCTGTATTTACCATTGCGTTTTAAAAATTTATTTTTATGTTTATCAAGTGGAAGCTCAAACATGAATAGCCTACAAAACTTTTGATATCAATCTCAAGCTTAAGTGATGAACTCGACTTGAAGCTTGAAATCTGAATACTCACAGAGCCCTAACTTTTATTATTATTGGCTAATTGGATACCCATTACTACCTATATTCAGTCATTGTTGATTTTTACTTCAAATAGTTTTCTATACAACAAAACGTTTCCTTCACTAAGTAAGGCAAGGAATGTAGAACTATAGGGATTTGTAACCTCTGGGATCTGTCCATTTCAAAAGTGCTAAGTTTCAGAGTGGCCAAACTATTTGTGAAAGACTAGTTTGAATACATTCCAATGGATATTGATATCACATGTTGCCAAACCAAACCAAATAAAAATTATTCCAAATCCAGTATATAAGTCTAGTCCAAGGCCCTAATAATTCTACTTTAATTGCTTGTTTAGTTAAATAATGTTTTTTTAAGCACTACATCATATTACCTTTTCAGGCTATATTCATACATACTAATTAATCTAATGAGTAAGGGATGAGAATGGTTTAATTTTATGTGGTGTACCTGCATTTGTTTGGAAGGGGAGTGAAAAACTATTTTGGAAAAAACTCAATACACCTGATTGGGATTCGAAACTTAATCTCCCTGTCATCTGTAGTTTAATCCATCATGAAAGTGACGCCTTAAACTATGTGACCACCAAAGCAGGTTATATTGTTAATGATTTTTGCACCATCTTTGAATTGTCCCCTTTCGCCGGCAATATTGTAACTTTGCTTCATTCTGGCAAGAACTACGCGCCAATTACACTATTTTAAAGGCACAAATTGAGTAAGGTTAACAATAAGCAAATGCACAATCATTCTCCTGAAGAAAAATATTATTTATGGTAATCAAACTTTAGCTGTGCTTGGACAGATTTTGAAGTTCAGAGCTGAGGTCACTGAGGCAGGGGTCTTTAGTTCTTAAAATATTCACTCTTATTAGGCAGGCCCAAACTATATAGATTTGTTTGTGTAATCAACCAAAGCCTATATTTGATTGTTTGGTACTCTCTCTTTTTGAATTTGCAAGAAATATATAATTTCATGTTGTGGATATGATTGTTAAATTTACAAATACTTAATTTTGTAAATACTTTACCAGTCCTCACTTACTTGCAAACAGATGCCATAGATGTTTTTAACAGTAACAGCACAAGCTAACACTGGCCTACAGAATTGACAGTTCACTGACATTGAAGGGTAGAAATATTAGATGCTCGTGCATTCCAGCTGGCACAGCAACACGGGATGGAGGCGGAAGAATCTTCTCCGTTTTTACCTTGAGTTTTTTATTTCTTTTTTTATGTTAGGCTGCGCATATAATACGAGTAAAATTTTCGGAAGGACCTTTTTAAGAGAAAAACATCTCACTATATTCGGGCCAATACGGTATCTTATTTCAGTAGCCAAAGTAGCTCAACAAACACAAGGCAATTATTGGATCAACGCTGCAATTGTTATCCGTTTTTCTCCTTGTCTACATTAATGGAGTTTGGAGGAAGGTATGAATTATATTAAATGTTGCAACATTTGTGTGGAGGGAGAGTGGGAATGTTTATAAACAAAATTCAATAAGTCCATCTGAGATTCAAATTTTGCTTTCTTGTCCCCACTAAACCATACTAATGAGCTTGATGTTTATTATATGTCCCTACCAGCTTAGGTAGCAATACCTGCTCTTCTCTTTTTGCAATTTCTTTAACATCTTTCTTACATTTATATTACTTTTGTAGGGAACTATACTCAACATTTAAAATATATATTAAGGGTCTGTGAACTTGGGTTTTTTCATTTGAGTCAAGTATTTCTAAAAGCTCCCGAGTTTGAGTATAGGCCCATTCATAATTTTAAAATGTTAAAAAGTATATTAAAACACATGTTCTTAAAATATGAATGACACTCATTTTTATAAACAATAAATACTTTTGAAAAAAAGCTAAATAATGGAAATATCGGTTTTTAAATTAGAAATAACACTTATAAAACACAATTTAAAAAACAACACTCAAATAAAAATCTAATAAAAAATGAATAATTAAAATGGTTTCACACTGATGTCTTTAAGCACATTTAATGCCAGGCCCCTACCATTATACATAAGTGTAAGTGTGTATAACGCAAACGGGTATTAAGACGCAGGACTAATAATAATAATAATTTAAGGACATAAAAATTACACTAACAATTATAAAACAGTTAATAAAATGAATAATTGCATGATGGCTTAGAAATGTATAACGAGACAGTTTAGAAACACTGTACAGTGATGTAAAGTAAGTGATAGTGAAGGAAGCCAACCTGAAAGGATAGTTAGGTTAGGCCTAGATAATAACAACACACTTCTTTCTTCATGTCTCCTTAAATTTTCACACTTTCCATTTCTTTGTAACTTCCACAGTTGCACATTAGTTCAAATTTTTGGGAATATTACTTTTTTATTGATTATCTTTTCATATTAAAAATATTATTATTATTATTATTAGCACCGCGTCTTACTACCCGTTCGGGTTATACGCATATTAAAAATAAATATTTCCGAAAATTCAAAACAATGTGCAGCTCTGGAAGTTTGAAAAAGTGGGAAGTATAAGTGTAAGAAGAAATAGAGAAGGGTGTTCGTTTATATCTATGCCTAACCTAACTATCCTTTCAGGTTGGCTTCCTCAACTGTCACTTTACATTATTGTAGAGTGTTTCTACACTGTCTTGATTAAAAGTTAATACAATTGACGTTTTAAATAAGCTAATATTTCCCCAAAATATGCTTGAGTAACTTAATTTACTGTATAAGAAATCGTAAAAATCTTAAACAATTAGGAATTTGAAGTGTTTCATATTTAGTTTATTATTCCTTAGTGTGATTGTGTATTATCATTTCTTCTATTCAATTTCCATTCCTCGATGCACTTCGATGCACTTTTTATAAAAGTTGATGCTCATACTTTAAAATTAAAAATAATATTTCTAGCAAACAATATGAAATAGTAAGTGCTTTTTATAATATAAATGTGGTAAGTTTGATAAAATATGTATTTCAATATATAAGATTTTGAACAGGTTAACCAACATAATTCAATAACTAAATAGTAACTAAACTAGAGCTAGTTTTGTAGCTAAACACATTAATTAATACGAGTTTTAAATGTCTTAAGTTTGAAAACGTTTGATATAAGATATTTTTGATATTACATTTTTAATTTTACATACATTATTATTTTAAAAAGGGAGCAGGTCAAAACAGTAAAAAGAGTCATTCATTTATTTAGTAATCTTCTTAGCTATTTTTTATTTTCATTGCATTGTCATGGCAATACAAGTGTACAACCTCAATCAAGTATAATTCAAAATGGACGACAATATTGAATAAATTTAACGGTCGAAAGTGGTTTTAAAGCTCTATTATATTATAAATGTGAAAATTGAAATTAATTTTTCTCAATTTAAGTAACAAAATGATTTATAAGTGGAAATAATTATATTAACTCAATTAAACAGACTATGCTTACTATTGCGTTTTATTGCGTATTATTGAGTACATCAAGTAGAAGCTCGAAAATGACAAGTCCACAAAACTCTCGAGTTCAAGTTTGAAATACGAGTACTCGCAGAGCCCTAATATATATATATTCACCATCTTATTTTTCAGTTAATATTAGGGCAATACCTAAATAATAGCCTATGCGAACCTTTAATATTTTTAATCCAAACTTGAATCTTACTAAAATTCAGATCTGATAAATATTTTGAATCTTAATATTAGAACATTCAGATTTGAATCCAAACGGATTCTAAATTCAAATTTGATGGGTTTAACACAAAATCTGAATTTATAATTTGTACTTATTAAAAATTATTAATATAATCAGACTTGAAACCAGGCCATAAAGGAATTACCTAGAGTTGTTTGTGACTGTGAATATCTTGTATTTTAAAAAATTAGCTTGGGCCAACTTATAATAAATATATTTGTATTACGAATAAAAAAGTGGTTCTATCTTTATTCGATTTTCACCTTTTGTGATTGATGTTATTGATTACAAATTCTTTATCAAACCTGTGTTTTAAATGTTTATCAACATTTTATTATTGTATTGGCTTCAGAAACATATAAAGCCTGAAATAAATTATTCTATTTATCTTTGAACCAATTTTAAAAGTAAAATATTCAATCCACTTTTTTTAATAATAGGCTTTGATTAGTATTCAATTCGATAAAATAAATTTAACATGAGATTTGATTTAAGATTGAAAATTATGGATTTGCACAGGCTTTCTAAATAGAAAATTTTTGAAGGAAATCTCTTCTTTTTTTCTCTTTTTTCTTTGGTGGTATTATCAGGTAGTAATTATCTAGGCTTATTTACATATAGCCTCAAATTTTCAACCATTAATAGAAAATGAAACTGTCTTTAATTATCAATAATAGAATACTTATAGATTTAAAAACAAAAGTTGATGACATGTTGCCTTCTTGGACACGGTAGTTGTTTAAAACCGAGTTTAGAATCTTAGATCAAGCCACTGTCCTCCACCACTTATGAGATTTGTTTGGGTTTATGAATTCAATTTTTTTCCAAAAAATAATATAAGGGCTTGAGGTTAGTAAATAAATATGCTATGCCACAAAATTGTAATTCTCAAATATCAATATTCAAGGTTTTATTAATCCAATTGTTCAGAAGTCTAAATAATTCTTCTTTTGTTGTAATTTGATACAAACTTTGAACTTGTAGAAATCAATGCAAATATGTTTGCATTTCTATGCAAGCATAGCGAAACAAAGTCCATTTTTTCAATTCAAAGCAAATTCGAATCAAATATATGTAATATTCTCAAAACTGAATTGAAGCTCAAAAACTATTTGTTGGTTGTTGTATGCATGAAAAAGATATATTTTAGATATTTATTTAACATTATACACTAAAATCACCCGGAGAATGTTTTATTGCACACTTATTTGAAATATTTTGTTTTATTCTTATAAATCAAACTACTATCACAGCTTACAATGCTGTTACTTGAAATTTTTCCCATATTAATATTGATTTGTAATGTATATATTAGCCGAGAATGGCAATAAATGATCATAAATTGACTTGCGACTGACGAAGCTTCGTAATTGTCGAATCCAGAATTTTATTCTCAAAGCGAAGTTGAAGCTGATATTTTTTCAAAGCCAAGTTTAAGTTTTAAAGGTGTACACATTCCTAAAGTATAGGAAAACAAATATGAACCTGTAACATTTTTTTTCTTCAGCGATGCGCTTTTCTTTTCGTTCAGGTTATACACCTATGAACTAATTACACTAATGCATTAATGATGAGGAAGGTTGGATTTATGGGAAGTGTACCCACATTTGTATGGAGGGAGGGTGTAAAATTATTTAAGAAAAACCACCCTCGGTGCACCCAATCGAGATTCTGACCTCGATCTCCCCTTCATCAGCATTATATAGTTTACTGCAAGATAAACACTTAGATTACCTGTAGCTGTTATCGTTGTTGTAGCATAGCACAGTATTGCCCAAAGCCCTTCAATTTTAGATAAACACCCTCAAATCTGGTTAGTTTTTCTTTGACTAAAATGACTCACAAATGGTCACACAGATTAAGGGGGTCTGAAAATAGACTCGGCTGCCAACTACAAGAACATTGTTTTGAATTTATTGGCAGTTTTGAACTGGGTGCGGTTTTTTACATTTGATTTATCACTCATGTCCCAATTTTTCTACCATCACACTAATATATTGGTGCAGGTCTTTTTAGGTTATCCCTTAGATTAAGTCATTAATAATCTTATTTCAAAAAGGCTGATTTTCATGTTAGAACAATGTTATAATGGCAGTATTTGTGTTGCTGCACCAACTTCTTACTAATAATACGATTTTGAAAATTGTTAGTGGCAAGATAAACAAGGAATAATTTATGTTGAATATGGACCGATAATCATTACATATTTTGTCCCTATAATTCAAATAAGTGGGGATTGTGTTTTAAAGAAAATTTCTGTTTTTTAAGTACAACCAACCTAACAAATAATCAGGCTCACCTCAAGAGTATTGAGTTTTAGATGCAAATAGGAGACTCAGGATTGAATCACAGTCAGATCAATATTTAGTTTTCCCATTGTGTAAAAGCATCAATAACCTTCCCCCCATCTTTGTTATTATTTATGGGGGAGAAGAAAATGAACATCCCAAATTTTCAGCTTTAATACATTATAAGGAATAGGATTTGGGTTATTTGGTTACACCCCCAAAAAAAGGCTAAACTTCTGTATACCCATACAGACCTATTTTTTGTTACATGCTTTAGAAATGTGGTAAAGAAATCATTGGGCCATTGTCGGTTTGAAACTAGATGTTTACGTTATAGTGCCACATTTTATTTGTGTGTTGTCAAACATATTTTTTCTTGGAACAAACCCTTTCTACATGGTGAACAGATATATCAACAAGATCATATCCAAATAATTATTGTAAATATACATTACTGATAATGTTACTAAGTGACTCTACCACATGAGCTTTTTTGTAGTGATATTTAAAGGGTGGCATCGTCTCTGTTTCTAGCCAAAATTCCCTTTGATTGGGGTTAGACCACTGGTTATCAGTCTCAGTAGGTGAGTTTTAAATTGCTCTCTGTGTTTATGACCAAAGTGGAACTGACACTCTTTTTATCACTTTTGTTTATAACACAATTTATGTTAAAACTCCAGTTTAGAAAGTATTATCTTTATTTGATAAAGTCAAAGCATTTTTAATCAATTTCACAGAAGTTGATATTGTTTGTTAAATAATGATGCTGCAAAATTACTCCTATAATAAAAACCTATTAGAAATCAAATTTAATGTTTAATTAACGACTTTAAAAAAGTTTAGCTAACACATAAATAACTCACATACTTAAGAACATTGTCTCATTATTTTCTTAACAAATTAATTTTTATAATAAATAAAAACAAAATTAATAATGTAAGTAAGTGATTGTTTCGGTGGTTTTTATTACAAAAGATGTTTTCAACTTTGTTGAAAAACATTAACCACTGATGCGTGGTTGATTTGCCACTAAAACTCACCTACCATAACTTTTCACCTCTGATATAATTTTTTTTAGATATATATTTGTGTTGCTGTAGATTACAGTGTTCATAATATATTTATGTTGCCAATTTAGTTCCTATATTGATATGTTTAATTGCTTTGTTAGAAGGAAAAATTAATTGATAACTACATAAATTTGCTTTGTCAACAAATGTTGGGTCCGGCTGATCAAGTATTTGGTTTGAAAAATGTCAACAATGCAAACAAAACTAGTAAGTGTTTACTATGTTAGTTTTTTTTATGAACGTTCATAATCAATATCTAATTCTTACTATGTGACATTGTAAACAAAACAAGGAAATACACCATGTCTTAGTGAACATTATTGTGAATTGTTGTATGTACTTCACAATATTTAATTAATTAGTGGTTCAAAGGGGAGTGTTCAGTTCACAAAAGCCTGACACCATAGCTGCCAACTATTTTGAATCCTTCATAATATGTATGATATTGAGGTGTGTACTTCTGGACTCCTGTGCGTAAAAAAGAATTTCTGTTCCCAACCCAAAAAGTGAAACAAATTTTCTGTAATTTTGAAAATTTCAGGAAAAGTCTAAAAATATTATTTCAATTTTGACTGTCTAAAACTAGTCAGGTATATTTCCAGGCAACATTACTCACTGCCTGCTAGCCAAGTATCTAGTCGGATGACTCAGTTATCTGACCCTTGTCCTGTGTACTATTAGGGAAGGGTAAAACCAATGTTGGCAGCACGAGATGTTCTACTTTAGTCCGATTTTTTTTACAAATAACCTTCTGGAAGCTCTTTTTCCTACCAGAGTTATACACTCTAATAGGGTTATGTTGTAAAAAAGATGGCAGGAGAGATTTTTTATACTGGACAAAGCAACAATTTAAGAAAGGGAAGGCAAGGTTACACTGTTAAAAAATTACTAAACCTCTTAGAATCGAAAGTAATTTATTTTCGTTGTGATATTTTATGTACTACTTTCTAACAAGAAATTAAAAACTGCCCAATCTAACATATCACACAGCTCACCATACTTGTGCTCTCAACAGCTTATTTTTTAAGCTCAACAAGGTGTGAGCACTTGAAAGAGTGGGAAGAAAGATATAGCTTCCACTCTCTTTTTGCCTTATGATAGAAGGGGGGCCGGAGTAACTTGCCAAGATTGGCCATTAAGGTGGGAGTTTAGGGAACGCGAGAATGGGGCAGTGTTTTTTGCGTTTTTTATAGCAAACCATGTTTTTTCCCAAAATAAATTAAATATTGCTCCAGTAGAAATATAAGTGTTTAATTTTCTTCACACATAATATGAGATGTTGAATATCTGCCATGAGCATATGCATGGGCAAATGAGAAACCTATTTTTATTTTTTTCCATTTGATGTATTTCTGAATTGACTCATTAAATTAGCATACAACTTATAAACTAACATAAGTCTTGTACAGACCCACCATCCAGCCCCCCGCTGTTATTATTATTAGCACAGCGTCTCACTACCTGTTCGGGCAATACGCACTTACACTATTGTGTAATGTCCGGGTGATTGCGAGTTGAAATGGAGGACCTACAGTTTAATGTGGGATCCGAACCACGGTGGAGGCCTGGCACTCCACACAATCACAAGTTGTGATTAATACACGTCTTGTCAGAAGTGAAAGAATGGTTTGGCAATCAGATATATCTGTGTTGAGACCGAGGATTGAACTTTGAATCCCCAGCACAGAAGTCTGACACCATACCCATAGACCACCAGGTCAGACTTCCCCCGCTGTTCATTCATCACTGTGAAAGGGGAAACCCACATTTCATCATTGATTTTTTTTTTAAATTGGCCATGCCTTGAATCAAAATCGGGACCTTTCGTTCAATAGACAGACAAGTTACCGACCGAGCTTAAGTGTTGGACAATAAACTTTTTAAATTAATAGAAAAAGTTGTCACAAAATTAAAAAATGTAGTTATTCCTGATTCTTATTACATTTTGGATGCTTTAGAAAGTCATAATTGATACAATTCAGGGTTTCGTTTGAAACTAATAATATAGTGTTTAGAAATACTGTAAAGTAGGTACCAACTTAAAGTTTTACTACATAATAATTGCTCAAAAATTTAATTGGTTTTAGTACACTTTAGGTTCTTATTTAAAATAAATAATTCGGCATTTATGAATCTTGAAAAGTATAAACTCTGAATTGTACTAATTATAACCCTTCAAAAACAACCAGCTTTAATCAAATATCTTGAACAGTACAAACCAGAAATACACTTGCCAAATCATGAAATGTACCACCAGATTTCTTGCAACAAATAGCCGTTAGGCTATTACTTTTTCTTATCTAACACTACTTTTGACAAAGACATGCTGAATTAGTAATACAATCAAAGATTTCTACCTATAAATGCTGAACTCTACCTTATCTAACCTAACCTCTGACAGACAATTGCTGGACTAATATTATGACAAGCTTTGGTATTTCTCCATTTTTTTCTATAGCAACATGTAATGCAAATTTGGAATTCATACACTTTTGAGAGGCTAGTTTTTTAAGTTTCATAAACACTGATTTATTTGCTTCAAACAAAATCCTAAATTGTAGCAATTCTGACTTTTACATATCAAGCAAACAACATACACCAAAAATTAGGAATTGATACATTTCCCATTTGTAACATTTCTGACTTTTCTACAGCAGCCAACATGTATTAGAAATCAAGAATTGATACAATTCAGAGTTCCTGCTTTTCACCTCTCAATATATTTACTAATTTGTTCCCTCAAGTTTTGGCAGCTATGTGATATTGTTTCTTATTTACATAATTTCTACTTTATATTTAATTAGACAAAATAAATGTACACAAATCAATTCATTACAAATTGTCATTATTCTGGAAAGTAAAGTTGGTTTGTATTATAATCTCAAATATGATTGAGAGGTTAAATCCTAGTTGGACTTAAATTTTGTATTTTTTTAATATCCCAAATTTGCTCTGAGTGTTGATTTTGGAGGTAGCAACAGCAATCAGAGTGAAGTTTAATAAAGTGGACACTTCCCTTGCAATACTTACACAGTTCTAAAATGTACAAAAGTGTAATGGAGCTTAACTCTGTTACTATTATAATATGTAAAGGTACTGTCGTTGTTACATGTTTTTGTACGCTCATTCATAAATTAGTTTTGTTAGTAATTAAGTTTTTTTTTTGCAAACTTGTTAGTAATTGCAAAAACATCACAAAATAAATATTTTATTTTAACTTTTATACAAATGACCAAATGTAGGTGTTATGAAACATATACATTTCTTTAAGATTAATGTTATGAATGAGATTTCTGTATCAATCATTGAATAGGACACTTTGTAAATTATGAATCATTTTATGTAATCATAAAGTAGTGTATATATTAGCTAAATACTGACAAGAGTTTCACATGGAAATAATTACACCCATAATCATGGTTATAAATAACCCAGTTACAAGCCTGTTACCTGGATTAAAACATGTAAATTCTTTGGTGAGTTTTATGAAAGGTGTTAATAAAAACCATTATGCGTAGTAAATATTTTGGAAAATATTCCTTATTTTGAAACTAATAGAAAAACATATTTTAAAAAAGATTTATACAAAAGTAAAAAAATATTTAAGTCAGTGATTCCCAACCTGGAGGTTGTGGAACAATTAGAAAATAATGTTAAAAATCGTATACTAATTTAATATTATATTTCATTCAATTTTCCAAATTAAGTTAATTATTCCTTGTAGTATTAGCAACACGCCTACCAGTTGTAAATTGATGTAATAGGGAACTAGCCAAAGTAAGACACTCATGTGCTTGCATGTGTTTATTTTAAAGCCTGCAAGTGTCATATTCACCCTACAATTCTCCTTTGTAACCTCCCCCTTGGTTACCATTGCTGTGACATGTAACACCGATGAGTTTTCACCTCTACCCTCATAAAAACTAAACCACTTGTTGACTTGAAGTGGAAAGTGTGCTTTATTAAGTATCAAACCCAATACTCAAGAACTACTGAAAATAAAACTGTGCCAACCATCAAAATTTTCAGGTATTTTATATACACCATTATGTTACCAGTACTCTTCTCGTTAATACCCTCCATGAATCTCTTTTAACAAAGTTGTCACTATTGAGCAGACTAAAATTCTCTAAGTCAACATGTGATGCCTTTCCGCCTCTAAACCACACGTCTTTAGCCAAAGATGAGCCATGGTTAAGCACATTTGTGAGGAGGGTTTGTTTATGTTATAGGAAGAAGAAACTAAAAAAGACCTGGTCTTGTAATAATTTTGAACTGTAATGCTCTAAGGTAATTTTCTAATGGCTCAATATGATCTCACTGAAATCTAACTTAGACCACACTACTTAATAGCCCATTGATTTAGAGTGATCCTTTAACCGCTGCATAGAGTTTACCTTACATCCATTACAGTTTCCAGGTTGACTTGGGCTAGTTTTTTATTCAAATCATATATTTTCCGCTTCCGGCTTGCTAGGCCTGTTATAGGTGCATATGCATTATAACCTAACTTAAAACTAAGACAGGCACAACATCCTGTCTCTGGATGTTAGTTTATCAATTTGATTTCACCAATGATAAATTTTTGGCCATTCCGGGAATCGAACCTGGGACCCTTTGCTCAATAGATAGACATGCTATTGACTATACCTGCATATTGGCACCATTTAAAAATATTTGTGTGTGTCTAAAATGATAAATACAGCAAGTCTTGATCTTAATAAAATAATGTTTGTAATGTTTTATTTCATTTTTTTGCTGGGAAAGTTGAAAATTGGCTCTAGAAAAGCTAAGAAATTCATTAAATTTTAATAGATAGTTTGGCTGGACACCCTCCCCCATTTGATTTTTGTTTTGTATAAAATAAAGAAATGACTATAAAACAAAACTTTTTTTAAAAGATTATTTTCATAACCATCTCCAAAATTAGATGTGCGGGTATGAGGAATTTGATTATCTACCAAGGGGAAAGGGGGGTGTAAGCTGAAAAAGGTTAGGAACCACTGATTTACCACATATTTTCTTGTATGATTCTTTTGAGTGTTTAAATTTTGGAATATTTTCATTCCTAATTTTAGACTAAGGCCATAGTAAAAAAGAAACTATCCAATTTTGTCTGAGGAAAAAAAATTGACCCAGTTTTTAGCATCAAATCTGTTTATTTGTTATGTGGATCACGTTAATTTTACCCAACTGNTTTTTTTTTTCACTTTTCTAAGAAAATGTTGGGTTTTATAGATATAATGGGAATCGATAGTATGGTTATTCCAAACTAGGTGTTAAAATGTTATAGAACAGAAACAATACTGAATTGTGGAAATGAAATCTGCAGTTTGAACTAGCGAAAAAGATGGGAGGTATAAACATGAAGAGACATCGGCCAGCTTGTCGTTAACATATGGTCAAGAAAGGAAATATATATAATTAGTTTATTAGCGGTATTGCCACCTTTAATTTAGGATCTTTATTTTTCTTTTAAGACCTCTGACAGCCAGGTCATTACTCAGTGAAAAACATGTTATTAATTATTGGATTAGGACCTGTAAGGATTTTGACCTGCCAACATTCCTATTAAGGTCCTTTATTGGTCACTTGTAGAGCTACTAAGATCTAATAACCATATATTAGAAAGCAATTCTTCCTTAAGATTAATGTGCATTGGCCTTTTTGTTTTGAATCCAAAACTGCATTAGAGATATTTTTGTAAAGTTAGAATACACTCATTAGAATATTGAATTAATAAATTATATTAGGCACCGAATTTTAATATGGTTTTACCACCCTCTGCAGCTCACTCTACCACCTCTTCTTCAACATAGGTGATGATAGGATTGCTCATTGAATTTGACAAAGCCATTGATGTGTTCTTGCAAGATTTGCTCATGTGACTAGCCTTGACTATAGGATGAGAAAAGATATTTATAAAATCTGCTGAGTACTAGTTTATACCTCCTATCCTTCATCATAATTTAATTCATTCGATTGTTTATTGTTGTGTCATCGTGAGTTGGTGTTTGTAAATTTTAAAGAACTGTAACACTGAAATAATATTGTTCTGCTTTAAATACCTATAAGTTCAGGGTGTCCAGCAACCTGGGAAACCCAGAAATGTGTGGGAAAAGCCATGAAATAGTTTGAAATTTGATAAAATTTCTGGAATTTTTACATACTCACTAAAAAAAATGAGAAACTTTTATTTACATTGGTCGAATTAACATTTTTCTTCCAACAATTAATACTCACAGTGAATCTCTTTTAACACATTTGTCCCAGTTGAGAATAATAATCTCAATCTTAAAGTCAACATGTGATTCTTGTGTTGTCTTTCCACCCATTTTTCGCGTATCTTTGCCAAAGGTTAATTTCAATGATAGCATTGATAGAACCCATTCAGACAAAATATTTTTGGGGCTCCGAAATTTTTTTAGGGGCTTATAGGATTCCAGTGGTTAAAAAGTTTTAATAAGAAGAAACTAAAAAATAGTGTCTCTCAGAACAATTTTAAACTATACTGGTACAAGGCAATCTTTTAATGGCTCAATAGGATTTCAATTAAATCTTTGATCACAACCAATAGCTCATCGCTTTAGAGTGATGTCCTTTAACCCCTTCTTTATAGGGTAACACAATTTCAGATTGTGTGTCTAAAAATATTATTTCATTAAGCTGTGATCTAAATAAATTATGTTTGTAATATGGCTAATATAATATCTATAGCAGCTGGAAAAGATGGATAAGGTTTAACCGGACACCCTGATGATAGTTGTTTACTGAATTTTACATTTTCTTTTTTTCACCTAACTATATATTTTTTTTATCACACATTCATCTTTACTTTAGTAGGTTTTTTGTTTGTTTGTTCTGTAAGCTCAATATTGTTTCTACCTTTTGAGTGTTGGTGAACACGAGCGCTGCATAAAGGTTAATACCACTTTCTGAGTGTGAGACTAAAAGTAACAATTTAAAATCATTTTAGAAAAAAGGACGGCAATTTTTGTATCTGGAAACATCAGGAACACTCGCAAAATTTTACTGAAAGCTTTATAAAGATTCATACTATTTTAAACACGAGTGAGATGACTTCAAACCAGATAATTTTAATACAAATAAAATGTCTTCTATTCTTCAATCTAAAGTGTCTAGAAATGTGTGAAATCATTTTGTAAAAAAAAGGAATTTTGTTTTAAGAAAATAATGGCGAGTTATTTAAGTTGTATTTTCAAATATAAAATCTGTTTTAACATTCACCCAGCCTCGAGCTAAACATAAAAATTAAACCCTAATAGTTGAGTTTGAATCTAAGGTGGAATGGAATTGAAATTTTAGGTCTTAATGAAGTACAAAAGCCAGGTATGAATAATTTGTAGCTCACTATAAGTGTGAAGTAAAACATAAGCAACCCTATTTCTTCTAAAGACCTAAAATTAAAAAAAATTTAAATAGCTTTCCCTCTCTGTGGATTTGGTTGATTCACTGTAATGCTGATTTTTTCCTAACAGTTGAGAAGTTTCATTCATTTGCCCCCATAGATCTGTTTTGTCTCTCTGACAAGGGAAGTCACTTTGCATTACTTTTCAAAGTGACAGACTAATATAACAAAACAAAAAGCTTTTGTAGTTGTCAAAAGATGTCAATTATTGTGAATGGATAGTCTCTTATAACACTCTTGTGTATGAAAACACTAAACTTAACATGATCTATTCCTCAAATACAAACATTAGTTTGTGGAACCAGTCCGTTTTATCTAGCTAAAGCCACATAACATGAACATAGCTTTCTAGCCTAAATAATATTGAATAACAATCAACCAATAAAAGAAGGGGGGGAAATTTTAGCACATTTTGGTGGTTTAACAATGTTGGGCTTTCAGCTCGATTGTATTTATTACCCTGTAGACCAATCACTGTGAGTGATGGAGATTCGCTATGGATAATTTTGTTCAATCGATGTAAAGCTTTAAGTAACAATATATAAAACTTTTAGTTTGTAAACATGTATTTTAATTAGTTGTGTATTTGACATTTGTATGATATTATTATTTAAACTGTTTTCCTATTATGATTATTTATCATTATTATTAATTTTTTTAATTGTAAATAAGTGGATTTGTGTTAAAGTTGCAGTGGATTATTGTAAATGAAGGAATGAAATAATATATAGATTTACTATTTAAAAAAGTAGCAAATTGAATGAAAGGCTTAGTTTAAAAATATATATATTTTATGATCTGTATCGACTGCAAACATCTGGACAAATTACAAACTCCTGAGTGTGTTCTTGATTAACGAAAAACCTTTAACGTGTTTTGTACTGTATTCTTACAAACATTTCTTATAAGGAACCTTCCAATCAAGAAATTGGCTGTTTAGATACATAGTAGTTTTAATTCAAGTGCAACATAATCTAGCATACCTGCTCTGAAAATGGATCAGGGACAAACAAAACAGTATTTCCACGCAAAACGGTTATTTTAGATGTGAATAATCTCTTTGAATGTATAAATGCTATACACATAGTCAAATTTGTAAATATATATCAGATATATACAATAACACTTGTTTTTAAAAGGTAAAACATTTTGCAATTATCTTTTTAATCATGTCACAATGTTTCTCTGGCTGTCAAATGTATGTAAACAACCTGGTTAATCAATAACTTTGGAGGATTAATACTATATACGGGATGATTCTGAAATACGTGCCTTTATTCAGAGTGGCATGGAACCACCAGGTTTCAAGATCGACAATTATGTTTGGACAATTTTATTGATCACCATATTTTAGTTATATTAAGAATGTTCAAACAATACCAAAAATACACTATTTCTGAAGAAAGAGTACATTTACCTAAAGTTATGCATTTTTTTAAATACCCTTGCATTCAGGGAATTGATACCTCTAAAAGGAAATACATATTATGAAAACCTCATTCACCCATTCCTCTATTTAATTAACTAACTGCTACATTAGATTAACAGTTCCATTTAAATTATGTCAACATAGTAAACATTCAAGAACATTTAGCAATAGTTATACCCTTAACCATATGGGTGTAATGTTAAACATTTTAAAATTATCAAAAATTAGCTAATATTTAAATCCTTGTTTGGTAACTGTTTACTTTGGGAATTTGCTATCTCATCAATATTGCTTCAGGAAAGTCTCCTGTTTCCCTAATATCAAGTTCAACCTAACATCAAAGGATTAGTTGCAAAAAAAAAAATCCTGTTTAAGCAATTCAAGAAGTAAGATTTAAAGCATGTGAAGAATGATTTTATCTCTTAACCCCCACCCTTTATTTCCCTAAGAAAATAATTACCTTGTTACTGGTGGAGAGAAATTATGGCTTTAATCATCTTGCATTTGTTTTTTTGGTTTATTTCTATTTCTATTAGGTTTAAAAACTCTTACTCTCATTTTGCTGTGTCATCAAAACAGTATTTTAACATTTGGCTAACAAACCATAGCGAATGGGGAAGTCGTTACTCTGTTTCAAAGCCTTGCCGGTATTATAAATCCCTTAGACTTAGCAGAGTTTGGCAAGTTGCCCATTCATAACCCCATATTCCTGTATTACATTTTGAATTAAGGTACGTCATTCAGAATAAAACGTGTTTGTGTGTGTATGTGTGTGTGTATGTACTCTTGATTTTATTGTGTGTATAAGGATGGTTTTGTAAATATGTTCAATACGATCACAAACAATTTAATTGGATGGTACAGTATAAAGTGTTTTTTTTTTAACTTTCTCTTTTTTTCCGAACAGTACAACTGTCCTTCCATGTCTTCGTTTTTAATTATTGAATAAAAAAACATAATCATCATTTGAAGAGAAAAAAAGTGTGTGCTAATTTTTTTCTATTAAAAGTTATTTGTGCCGAAGACCCGTGAAGTGGCACTTGTGCTGTTCTTCAACTGGTTTATAAGTTGACAACATTGGAAGTTTTTTCCACCTTTTTGTAGATTCTTTAAGTCTTTTTTTTTTGACAGTCAGAGAAAAAATAATTTTTCTTCCAGCTCTCTTATCTTTTTTCTTCTTTAAATCAGCCTGGAAATTCACTGTTCTTCGGCACATGGCATACCATTATTCCTTTCCTTGTAGATACTAAGTTTAAATTTCTTTGTGAGGAGGGAAAGGGGGGGCAGGGATCAACTCTCAACTTCTCCAGGTAATTAATTTGAATCTTGCCTTAGCCGAGAACTCTGAAGTAATCAAGTTGAAGGAGCTGTTTCAGCACCTACACTAATTTTCAATATCTATGTTATTTAAATAAAAATAAATAAAAATGGCTAGCTTGGAATAATTTTACCTAGGAGTAAAAGGCTATAAAATTCAAATAAAGGAAATACTGAGAAAAGATTTTGTGTGGGTAATATCTTATTTTAAAGACTAATGATATATTTCAGATTCATTTTTAATCAAATTAAAATGTGAAATTGAAGCTCATTCGCTGAGACGAGCACTTAAATACTGTCCTTTAAGCTTTTGAAATTAGTTTGAATTCTGATAAAATTTATTAACAAGACTATCAGTAGTTTAGGTTTTGTTATATTCAGAAATCCAACTACGCTTATAACCTAGCTTCTTAAAAAATGTTTGAAAAATTGTAATTAAAGATGAATTGAATATGAATCTCAGAAAAAATAATAAGCATATGAGATTAGTTTTCTTAATTGATTGTACTTTTTTTTCCCTTCGTATTTTAATTTCCGCATATTTTCACCATTGGGCCAGGGATGAGAAAGTAGGATGTGGAAATGTGGCTGTATTTATATGGAAGAAGAGTAGAAAACTTTTTTTTATCATCAATAGCCCATTCAACCACCCAAGTGGATAATTCTTACATATTCACATTCTTGGTTTTCTATATGAAATAGAAATAGTACCTAAATTGTTTTAATAAATACATGTGTAGAGTGATTCCACATTTATTTCACATTTTATGATACATCGTCTACATTTAATTCAATAAACCACTAGTCTGGAATGTGCTTAGTTTGTCCTAAAATTAGGATGAACATCAAAATTTTAACAAATGCATAATTATAAACTATAATTATTGATTTAATTATTTCAGTTCACGAGTTATAAGGGATCACACTTTGCTTTATTATGCTTTCTGCACACCATTGTTAAGGTAAAGTAATTTGTGGCTGAAATTTAGTCTTATCTACAGTAGCCCCATTGCTTCTTTGGTGCTGACTGACAGCGCCCAGCTGACTTCTGACAGTCAAAATTTCGATATATACACATAAATTTTGAATGTCAGAAGTGACAGCTGCTAAACACATGTTTTTGCAGATCATCTGGTTCAGCGTAGGGATACGTAATTTGGTCTGGTAACTTTTTAAAGCTGTGAACTGTCAAACAGCACCAAAGAAGCCATGGGGCTACTGTAAACATTCATATTAGGTGTAGACAGTATAAAAATTAATAAATGATTATAAATATTTCATTCTGTACACCTCGTATGAATGTCTTGTTATATTAAATTTCATTGCCATACATTATTTTACCTAAACAATGGTACAGGAAAAAGATAAAATAGCGAGTTTGACAGCTTATAACTCGGGAACTGTAATGATTTGAAATCATTATATCACTATGGATTACTATACAATTGTTAAAATTATGCAATCAAATTTGTATGGTCGAATGACCTTATGCAACATATTAAATCTCAAAAAATATATTATAATTTTGAATATTAAAATTATTTTGATCTTTATTAGTTCTCAGGAATTCCAATAATTCTTCTTTAATTATAGGAATGATGATTAAATTATTTATGTAAAATCGCAATTTTAGGTACAAAACATATTGCTATGATTTCATTGTTAAAACACCTAAACTAGTAACTACCTTTTTTTTTAAAATTTCTACTGATCTTTAAAGAATGGTGTTTTCCACCCTATTATTTTACATCCATTACTGTTTTCAGCATGTGGCCTAGGTCCGTTTTTTAAAGTAATATATTTTCCACTACCGACTTGCTAGGCCTGTTGTAGCTTCATATGCATTAATAAGACAGGCACAACATCCAGTCCCCGGCTGTTAGTTTATCAATGTGAAAGCATAAGCCTATATTCCACACGAACGATAAATTTTTTGGCCATGCCGAGAAACAAACCCAGGACCCTTAGCTCAGTAGAGCCACACGATACCGACTGAGCCAAGGTGTAAGATTTTCGCCCCCCCCCCCCCC
>CABFOV010003978.1:0-11773 GCA_902141375.1 Timema poppense | reverse complement strand
CCCCCCCCCTCGCTTTCCATTGTTCCTTACTACCCATTCGAGCTCGACGCTTAAGTAATAATTACACTAATGGTTTTAGGGATTAGGAAAGTTTGTATTTAAAGAATGTGTACCTGCATTTGTGAAGATAGTGGGAAACCCCCCTCAGTACACCTGACTGAGATTTGAAACTTGATCTCCTCGTCATCATTAGTCTAGTCAACTGAGAGGATAGCATGTTAAACCATGCAGCCACTGAAATGAGTAAAGTGAATGTTTATCAAATAAAATAACCTCTTTCGATCTGTTTCCAATATTAAAGTTAGAAAAGTAAAATGGCTTTTTGAACTCCAGCAGTCAAGTCTACAGAATCAATTGGTGTGTAACATCAAATAAATCAAATTGAAATCTTTATGTTTGGGATGAGCCCTTTAATCCTTAAGGATATCTGAGAAAAATTTCATATTCAATACTCTAATTCTTTTAAAAAAAACTAATGAAATTTGTTTTAGTCTTCTAATATTGATTATTCTTGGTTCAGAACCAATTATAATTATATTATGAACTTAACAACCAGACCCTAGACCAGTAATTTAGCATTTAGTTACTAATTGTACTTTCAATTATTCTATATTTATATTTCCTCTTATGTTCATAATTTTTTCCAAGATTTGGATTTGGGATTTGAAAGTAAATCTGAGATTTGAATCCAAAAAATAATGGGTTCAACCCAACTCTAATTTATACCCTTTACTATTTCCCAAAAAAACTAGATAACATCACATGTAGTTGAGCTAAAAAAAATGGCCATTTTCGGGTTCTTATTAATTTCATATTCCCTATCATTCTTTTCTAATTCCTCGCCCCCCACCCCCGTAGTGGGTAAATTTGGTTTCCTCTTTAAAGAAATAGAAGGATTGGTATGCAACTATCAATTTCCTGCAAAAATCTGTTGTTCTTTGTCCAAAAGCTAATTGCCCATCCCCGTTCCTTATCCTTCTTTACTGTACTTTCTCCATATTATAATGAAAATGAACCTCAAAAATTGAGAAAAAAAATTTCCCTAATGAGCCACTATTTTTCAAAGAAGTCACTATTTGATTAATATTTTCAAACTTAAAGGTAAGTTGAAATAGGCCACTTGAAAAATAATCCCTTAATATACAAATATGATATCATCATTAATGATTCCATCTTATTTGTATAGTAAAGGATTTTTTCAGGTGGCCTATTTCAACTTCTTTACCAATGAGATGTGAAATAATCTATTTACCTACACTTTTTCTTGTGTGCATTTCATTGCCAATGTGTAATTTTAAAAAATTTGTTTAGTTTAGTTTGTTTTGTTTTTTTCCATTTATTTGAAGTTTTAAGCATGCACTCTCTGAACCGACTAATTATACTTAACTCACAAATTATAAACTAGCTTAAATCTATAACAAACACAAAATCCAGTCCTCAGACGTTAATTCATTACAATTATTCAGCCATGTCAGAAATTGAACCCGGGACCAGTGGCGGATTTAAAAAAATTGTGCCCCTAGGCACAATTATAATATCCCCCCCCCCCCCTCCATTATTTCAAGGGTTTTAGGTGGTTTTGGAGGAAAGAGGTCTTGGAGGTGGAAAGGCAGGGGGTAGAGGGGTGGAAGTTAGTATTCGAGAAAAGATTTCAACAAAAGAAAATCTGGCAGGAAGACTGACGTCAGTTACAAAGTAATTGCAAAATACAGTTATTTAAAAAGAAATATTGTCATTCTGACTTTAACTTGAACAATATCAATAATGTTAGTAAATAATTTGTAAACGTAATTATTAAAACCGAAATATTAGAATAAAAATAATTCTATCCAAAATGCGCCACCCCCTAAAGCCGTCGCCCCTAGGCCCGTACCTAGTGGGCCTATAATGTAAATCCGCTTCTTCTCGGGACCCTAAACTTAGTATACAGGCACGCTATTGACTCAACTAAGGTGTCTGACAACGATTTGTTTTTGTAATACTAATTTTTTTAAATACCTCGTGTTTTAATACTATAACACTATAAAAGCAGAAGCATCTAATTTTATTTTTCTGGGCATTGTGTCTTGCTTCCCATCATTGTTATTTAAGTATCAACACTAATGAGGTGGGCATGGAGAAGGTATAATTCTGAGCAAAATACACTTGCATTTGTGCAAAGGTAGAGGGGAAAACAAAAAAAATACCCCCAATAATCCTGGCAAAGATTTGAACCCCAGCTTCCTTGTTACTGTCAAACTAGACAAGGTTGACACCTTGGTCCATGTACCTCCATCACATAGCTGATAACTTTGAATTTTCTGTAATATGCACAAAAGTATAACTTATATAATATTTAGCACCGCGTCTTGCTACCCGTTCGGGTTATACGCTTTAAGTACTAATTACTCTAATGGATTAGGAATTGGGAAGGTTAAATTAGAAGAAGTGAACCCGCATTTGCGTGGAGGGAGAGCGGAAAACCATTTAGGAAAAACCACCCCCAGTTCACCCGACCGAGATTCGAACCCCGATCTCCTCGTCCTCAGCAGTCGAGCAGCTCAACACGACTAACGCGTTAGCCAACTACGCCACCGAGGGGGGTCAAAAGTATAACTACTATTATGATTTCAAAGTATCTTGAATTATTTTACAGTTTTTTTTACAAAACAACCACATATGAATATTAATAGTTTTGTTATTGCTATGGCACCCCATAAGGGCTTCATTATTCATTATTTGTATTATTCATGAAAATTAACTCTTTTTTTTTTATCAAACATTTTATAATTTCTGTATCAAGGGGAAAAATATAATTTTATAAACTGACAATTTTTTGTACCCAAGCTAATAAAGGTAAACAAAAATAAGACCCCTTTAGGGTAAATTTGGCAATTTTTATTAATTCTTTACTATTAACAGCGGATACATATACTAATGTTTTACTTCAAGCGTTGGCAGCTATGCAATTATTGTGAATAGTTCACTGAAGAAAATTCCAAGAGTTGTCTGTCGTAAGAAAATATTTGTGATATAGTGTTTCAACTAGATATGTTCTCATCCTCATGTTTTATAAAAATAGGTAATAGGATCGGCAGTTAGTAAATATTAAATTAAAGCCATAATAATTGAAAATTCCCTTTAACATCAAGTTTTTTTTCCTGAATCAATTGCCAAGCAACAAATACAAAGGCTAAGGTTGGCTTAGAACAAATCTCAGTGTATTGGGGATCATTTGTATGTTTTTAGGCCACCCCTCTTGCCTGCAGTTTACAGCTAACATGATCATCTCGGTGCGCAAGTACCGTTGGCAGTGCATCGAATGCAAGTGTTGCTCGATCTGTGGAACATCAGACAATGATGTAAGTGACTCGCATTCTACCTTAAATATGACTTAAATAACTTACATGCAATTTTTTTTTTTTTTAATAGTATTCTTAGGTGAGATTTATCTTAGATATTTTTATGGCCTTCATTTTTTTTTTTTTAATTTTTAACTAGGCATCATCGTCATTCAATGTTCCCATCTCTGTGACTCGTCTGGCACATCCTCTTCCATTCCTATCAATCTTTCCAAACTTCTCCCTCAACCACGCATCTCCAGTCCGCTCCTTTAACGTCCATGTTCTTCTGTGCTTGGTCCATGCTCTTTCAATAGGTCTTCTATCTTCTTTTTGTTCTGTAAAGCTTTTTTAGGCATTCTGTCCTCCATTCTCATCACATGACCTAACCACAGCAACCTTTTTTTCTTTAATGTATCTTCTAATAATATAACTTTTAAACTATCCCTAATTATTTCATTCCTTATCCTGTTTCTTTTGTTACATTCTCAATGCCTCTCAGTAATCTCATCTCTGCTGCCTGCAATCTACTCGAATCTCTCTTTGTCCCGGTTTCAGAGCCATTTGTATATATTGGATGATAATATGTCCTATATAACAAAGCTTTGGCCTCTTTTCCTGTATTTTGCCATATTATATCCTTAACCACGTGGTAGAATCGTCCACTCTTTCATATCCTTTGTCATATTTAAATTAGTAAATTATTTATATAATCTTTATTTATAATTTGTTCTTATATCGTGTTTCAGGATCAGCTGCTGTTTTGTGACGACTGTGATCGGGGCTACCACATGTACTGTCTGTCCCCTCCCTTGCCAACACCCCCCGAGGGCTCATGGAGTTGCCGACTCTGTCTCGTTGAGTTCCACAGCAAGTGAAAGTCATCACTTATCGAAGGCTATAAACTTTCATATACGACAGTTGGATCCCAGAAAAGTTATATTGACATCCTTTAATAGGCCTCGACTTTACATGTTAACTCATATTTTTAAATAAAAAGCTATGTTTGATAAAAATTAAAATCCAATTACTTCTCTTATTTTTATATGTTAATTATAGTTCATTTTCAATATCAAAGTATTCTTTGAACATTTTTGCTGGTTACAATGTGTATTTTTATTTTTCCATGCCATGTTTAGAAATATTGGGTCAGAGCATTCAATATAATGACTGGAAAATTTTAAGAAAAATACAAGAAATATACAAACTATTGCAGCTATAAAACTTACAAATAAGTTTTAAAATAAATTGTATAATGCACAAAAATAGTTGAATATGTTTCCTGTCCTCACATATTTTAAGAGGCTGTTGCTACTTAAAATAAAACTAGTTTTGGTTGTTATGAAGTAGTGTAGTATTATTTGTATGAGAATTACCATGACTTACAGAACTGCCAATGGGTTATCTCATTAAACTTATAAGCTATTATGATTTAATGTGTATGTTACAAACATAGTGTATAAGATGACACACAGCTTTCTGTCATTCTAGGTTGGTTTAGGGAGGGGAGAAAGGGATACTTGCAGTTCATTACTATAGGGACGACTTTTAAAAGAATAAACAATTAACATTTCGTCACCCGAGAATGCAAGTGTTCTATGTCCAATTTTTCACTTTTGTATAAAAGAGCATTGAAGTTTGACCTTGTGTATAAAACCAATGTTACTAGAAGACAACTCGAGCTTGTATCTTCAAGTAATTATTTAATAGTCTCAATTTCACCACAGGTGGATCATATGCATTCTAAATAAACGTATACACCAAATATCTCAAATTTAACCATTTTGGAGATAGAACACTTGCATTCTCGGGTGACGATTTTATATCTTGATTTCAGTAAAGCTAACATTCACAATCTATCATGAACAAGAACACCTAGCCACTAATCCAAGTACTAGCTGCCACCCATGAAGCTTATCAGGGCAATATTACACTAATATTTCTTTCAAAGTTTCTACAATATGTGTTATTACAACAAATGTTTTCCAATGGTTTAATTTTATGTGCAGTTACTGTGAGAGTGATTATAATAATCTCGTTGGTTAAAACGAAAATAAAACCTGTGAAACAACTGTGGGTTGGTAGACAAAATGCATTAGTAATTAACAATCCCCTGCTAAAAAGAATTTCAAATTTAAGATTCGGAATCATAAATGTATAAAATGGACTTTTAACCTCTAAATATTTGGTATATAGAGTTGCTCCATTAATTATAATTAAAAATACACACTTATTGTTGTTCTTAATGCATAATTAATTATGTTTTAAACTCCCTCACATGTCCAGGCTAATCTTTCAGTTACCATTTTCTTTGAACCAACCATAGATCATGTTTGATAACACAAATCTTTGATAAAATATTTGTAAATTATTTGATTTTAATATCATTCTAAGCTTAATTCCACTTCATGGGCAAGCTATTTTCCAAACAGACTGTACATGATAGATGAACTGGTTACAATATTAAATGTGACCTATAAACAATTATGAGATGTTAATTGTTTTATTTGTTGTTGGCAACCATGAGAGTATAAATATTTTTATTACTATTTAAGTTTGGTTTTGTTTTAGATCTTTTCAAACAAATATATGTGCATCTTAATAGAAAATTACATTAATCGTTTAGCTTATTCAGTCTTTTTTTTTAAGTCATCTACTAACTAGATTAGTTTTATTACAGATGAACAAATAAAATACTGTACCCCTCAATTTTAATCACTAATTGGAATAAAATGTCTTACTTTGTATTGATTATCTATATTAACTTTTTTTAGTTTATCAGAAATTATAATTTGTGTCAAAATGAGTTTACTGGATTGAGGAAAACAAAAGGTTATAATTTGTGACATGTTTTTGGTTAAAAGTAAAAGTGATAACCAGCACACTTAACCTGGACATTACTGGTGTATAAATTGTCTTAACACAATAACACATATTTACAAATTATGTTTTATGTGGAAACTGTGAAGCCATTGTTTTTAGGGATAGTATTATAGTATAGTTAAGGAATACTAAATAATAGTGTATCAATTGTTGTAATATATTTTTTTTATGTCATTAATGGTTCATTGCAAGTGATATATTTAAGGAATGACAGGAAGGTAATTGATAACTTTATAAAGAAAAGAGGAAAAATAGATTGTGACTTAAGAAAATGTGACAGATTGTTGCCATCCTAAAATTGCATGATAATGATTTATGTACTTAAAAGGCACGAGATTATTTTACTAATATATAATATCTCCCTCTTTTCAAGATAGTAGTACCGCTTTTGCTTGAGATAGTCCTGGGTTTACTGTTGGGGTTTGGGGTGAAAGTAGGGGGAGGGGGTACATTTTGAAGTCATGTTCATTAATTTTGCATTTCAAAGTACAAAAATAAATCACATGTTATATTAGTGAGGATTTTTTATTCCATGAACATATTTTATGTAAATCACAGAATCCTTTATTTTCACATTTCACCATTCACTTGTGTGATTTATGACCAGCCATATTTGTCAAATGCTCCCGTTAAATGCTTTACCCGATATTTTGTTTTATCTAGTAACTTAGCAAAATTATACCTGTAAATTACAATAAAAATTGTATTGTAAGTGCTTACCATCCTATTGGTTCTCTTTATTCTTGTCAACATTTTTGTATTCTCTTAATTCCATTTGCCATATAGTGAATATTAAGGGGTGTGTGAATAGGCATTTTTCACCTCAAATTGTTTTTAAATAAACTCAAAATTTTATTCAAGCTCAAATAATATAAAATAATATTTTTAATACAAGGATTTCAAGTTGAAT
Source organism: Timema poppense (assembly GCA_902141375.1). Lineage (NCBI taxonomy): Eukaryota > Metazoa > Arthropoda > Insecta > Phasmatodea > Timematidae > Timema > Timema poppense. The sequence continues at coordinate 4,660 of CABFOV010003978.1, read as the reverse complement.
ATCTATTATAGATCCATGCTTAAATCATAAACACTGAAGTGCATTTTTTAAATCATTATCTTTTGTGAAAAATGTTATGGTTATATTAAAATAGCTTAACAAGATAGCTAAGAAATATTGAGGACTATTCAATATGAAATAACAGCTTCAAATTGATTCATATTAAATATTTTGTATAACTTACAAAATCATTCAAAAGTTTGCTTGAGCACCAAAAAAAAAATTGAGTACTTGCACACACCTATAAATATTGCAAAATTCTTTCATATAGTTTCACTTTTAAGGTTTTGTTTGTGTATGTTGTGAATGGTGTTTGGTCGTTAAATAGAGCAAGAACAGATTTTTAATCTGGTATGAAAATAGTGAAGAATGCACAATAGCCATATTAGTGTATTTCTCTTTCTTGACAAGTGTTACAATATAACTATAATGTAGTGTAAAAGTGTTAAAAAATACTATAACTACCTCTTAAAATAATTGTAACTTTGTTGTTTAGAACAAGAGAATTTAAAAAGTTCTATATGTTGAAGAATATATGTTAAATGACTAGCAAATGAAACATTTTGGTTGGTTTCCTCTCTATTTTTGTGGATTTTCAAATTTGTGTTTTGTAATAATTGTTGAGCTTTATTAGGCAATTTGTGGTACAATAGTTAAAAACAAAATTGAATGTCTAACTGCAGATGTATAAAAATAACGGCACTACTATTACATTTTGGTGGAATGTTATCCAGGCATTTTTGATTTATTAATGTACGAAAAGTCTGTTTTGACAAACATATTGTGGAATTAAAAGTAAATTACCACCTAAATTGTGACTTGAGTTACTTTTCTCCTACTTTCCTTTCAACACCCCCATTAATTTTAATAATTCTGACAAAATCTGGTGCAAATATTTTTGCTGTAACAAAAAATCTTTTGATTATAACACTACTCTTCGCGTTTCTTGGTGATATTGTGTAATGTTTCATTACAGCGCATTAAGATATATGTCATGCCCAAACCTGTTATATGTTATAGCCTTGTGCAGTAATTTATTTTACGCCCCTACACGCCCTCAAACACCAACATCATTTCTCACCTATTCACAGCATTGACTAGCATAGATGTGGTAAATGGTTGTGAAAATTTTACCAAATTCCCATTAACTTTCAATTTCATTGAAATCTTGTAACAAATTAAACAAACGATAAGAACTGAGATATGTACAATTCAAGAAAATATTTTGCAAAAAATTATTCTCATACAACAATTATTCTAAAATCCATATTGATGTCTCGACTAAAAAGGCTGAAGAAAAGATCGTTTAAAACACCCAAAAGTGATAGCTGCACTTCTATGGTAATTCTATAATAACCAGTGGCGAGAGTGCTAATGGCTAGCTTTTTCTTTACATATCACGCTAAATGCTAAGAATGTGTTTACTATTTACATTAACTTTGGCTATAGTTTTCTTATTTCAATATTATTTTGCCAGCCTGTTTAGCTGCACTTGTGTATGCCTAGATATGGGCCTGGTCATGCCCCTTGTTTTTTCAGTAACTTTTTTAAATGTCTCACCATCTTGATGCTTGTAATGGAGAAAAATATGATTTGTTAAATATTTCAATATTACTTTGTTACTGGTTGATTTATTTTAAAATGTGAAAGTGTGACTGGCCACCATTTTACGCATAGTTATTTTTTAGTCAAATATAAAGTGGCAGAGTCAATTAAGTGCTTTTAACCCCCTCAGTCCTAAGAGAAACTTGCTGTTTTAAATATTGGTTTTCTTGTTTTATTTAAATTCTAAATAAGTCATAAAACTTTGAAAAAATAAAGAAAAAAATCATATTTTATTAGACATGCATGTATTGGCATATCTCTTATAGGGGACGGTGGGCTTGTATCAGATTAAAAAAAACTACCATATTTAGCATACTGGTTGTAAATGAGTAAATACACACATACAGTGGCGTTTATTCAATGGAAGTAAGGGAAACAATTTTTCCCTAAAATTAAAAAGGTAATATAGAAAATAAGAGTAAAATAATGTTACAACCAATTATTATAATTAAAAACCTCTCCAACAAGGATAATGTTAATGATGGCTGAGATAGCAGCTCTTCTTTCTTTGTGCAAGCAATTCTTTCTCAGACTGACCGGCCAGGCAGCTGGTCTCTTTCTTTATTCTGTCGTTTGTTTCCAGCTCTGTTCCGCCCTCATCAGTTAAAGGGAAGTGGCGTTTCCCTAGTTGAGTATTGGCTCAGTTTACTTTCGTGATTGATGTATAATCTTACTTAATATAGCCTACTGTCAAAATCTTATTTTTAGGTGGTTTTTAGCAATATTTATTGTTTATGGATATAATTATATTATGTCTGATACATAGCAAATAAAGCCAAAAAGCTGCATTTTTTTATTTGAATATGCCACTTTCTGAAGTCGTATATGATGTAAAAAGAGAACTTTTCAGATAGGGAGCCATTTTAAAATCCATGGAGGACACCAAAATGGTGGTCATTTATGGCCACCATTTTACTGTTCTTAATTCGATTGTATCTCAGCTCCTAATACTCTGATTTAAGTTTCGTTTGTTTTTTGTTTGAAAGCTCTTGCTAAGAAGAAACTAATTTATCATCACATATTTATCTATAAGCCTTAACGTTTCTCCACAATTTAAAAGTTTATGAAAATTTCATTTTTCTCACAAATTTCATTGTTAAATATCTTTTTTATTGTCCACAATATCTCCTTTATAGTTGATATATAAAAGAAAGAGCATTATTTTATCTTTCCATTAAAATCAAGAAAATCTGTTTCAATAAATCACTTCTTGAGAAATTACTGGTCAAATGAAACTAGACTTTGGTTTTTAGTATTTTGTTTACTTTACTATTACAATAAGATAGTAGCCTGAATGTTTACAAAAATGTTTGAATAATAAGGAATACTCCTGCAAATTAACTTCTTAACAGCTTAAAGGTCCCTAAATCACGTAATCTTCTTCTGATTCATACCTGGACCAAAGTAATTACTTGTTCTGCCTGATATGCTGAACGGAGATAATGCTGCCTTAATGCCTCTCTAGTTGGGGGCAAACTTGATAGACTCCAACTTTTTGAAGCAAAGAGAAGCTTTCTAACATGATTGACTGAGAAATCTCGATCCTTGTAGTAAAGCAAAACAGCGAACTTCTCCAGAACTGGAAAAATCTCGTCAGAAATAGACTTTTGGTAATGATATCGCTTGAAAGGCTTCCATAGCTTCAGAGAATGATTTCCAGACTTTCTCGGCAGACTGTTTCCCTTGGAAGGCAGTGTTATAGTCTTGACAGCATTGTATCTGTCTGGAAGCTCTGGCACTTTCCTGTTACTTTGATTGACACACAAAATGCTTGTGGTGAAATGACTAGGCTCACCAACTTATCCCTAGGTGGAAATTTGAAAGATAGAAATTGCTGCTCCATGGAAAAATGATTCTGAAGTTGTCCTGCTGTAGTTATGATCAAAGTGAAATTGCTGCTCGGTAGAAAAATGATTCTGAAGTTGTCCTGCTGTAGTTATGATCAAAATTAGCAATCGCAAAAAAAAAACGAACAAATTTGAGGGGCATAGGACACCTTCTTCTAGAGCTCTCTTAATCTCCAAGTGAGCCAGGCTGTTACCTCCATAATTCTGTTTGGCGATTGAGAGGCCTCTTCCATGCATGCTTTCAATTATTGTATTAGTTCGTGTTCTTACAAATATAGACAAGTCCATGCATAATGGAAGTGATGGTTCATGACTTATATTAAGACGAATAGTGTTTCCTTTTGGAATGGTTTCACTGTGGTTGAAAAGTATTGGCTGATAGTCTAAGCAGGCTGAGTTGCTTTAGTCACGTTCTCTGCTGAAGCATAACCCTGAAGTAAGGACCACACTAAAGCAAGAAGTGCTGGAAGAACGCTTGCAGCTTGTTGATCATCGTTCAGATGACCATCAAACGTAACTGTTTGCTGGGTTATGATATTTATAATTTGTTTCATAAACATGCAACAGAATCATCATCAAGGTTTTCAGAATGAACATATTGAAAAACATTATCACCAGCACGTTAAAGGAAGTAATCTCTGTCTGAAAGTTGAACTTTTAATTGTGGGAAGTGATACAAAATTATTTCACGTAAATGGGGGGTATATTTGTTTGGAAGGTGTTTACGTTCCACTCCCAGAAGATTTGCAAGGCTGTTTGCATATATAGTCTTTGAGTGAGTCATTTTGAATACAATCTCAGTATTATCAGATTAAGAGGCCTTGTTTTTCTCTCTTATGAAGCGTGCAATGGAAGCAAATGCCATACTCTCACAGATAAAGTTGACCTCTTCTTCTTTTACCCCGATTGATGTTTTCAGACAATTGGTTAAGCTTGTGTAGTACCGTAGCAATTTTAGCTACAAGTGAAATAAAAATGGGCAAGTCAACAACAACTACACTTATCCAATCTCACCGTCCAGGCTGTGTACGAACTAATAACAACACGTCTGGCCACATTAACAGCCCGCGAACAACTGCCAGCTCCGAGCCAAGAATCTAACCTCGCCCGCTAGAGACCGCCACCATGCTCAATGCCGCCCAACGACAATGAGAAGAGTAGAAGGGGGCAGTATAAGCCAGGCGTTTCTAGAATAAAATAGACGTTTC
>CABFOV010003977.1:25408-47536 GCA_902141375.1 Timema poppense | reverse complement strand
AAAAAAAGGAAGAAAGGGAAAGAAGGGGGGAGAGAGGAGTTGGAGGTAGGTGGGGGGAACTAGAAAGGAAGATTACTCAAAACTTATCAAGCCTCGTACATTCCCAGCTTTTCTCCGGTCTCACTGAATTCAAATGAGATTAACTTCCCCTAACGTTAAAATGGATGGAGAATGGGGTATAGAGGGGGTGATTAAAGGAGAGGGGGTAAAGCGATGTCACCCTCTGCTAGTGAAGTGAGCCCCTCACCCCCTCTTTTGCATAGTTGTAGATAAATTCTAAAATATCCCTACCGGTGGTGTTGTTGAGAAAGAAAATAATTACCATTTCATTTTTGGTAAGTTACAGTAGCCCCATGGCTTCTTTGGTACTGACTGACAGCTCACAGCTGACTTCTGACAGTCAACATTTAGATATATACTTACATTTCTACTGTCAGAAGTGACAACTGCTAAACACATGTTTTTGTAGATCATATGGTTCGGCGTAGGGATACATAATTTGGTATGGTAACTTTTCAAAGCCGTCATCTGTCAGTCAGCACCAAAGAAGTCGTGGGGCTACTGTAGAGGAACGTGTTTCTATGGAACACTGAATTTCTCATTAATCTTGTGACAACCAACATTCTCAAGTCTCATATACACTGCGGATGTTTCCTTACTTGATTCAGTAATAATATATCGCGTCTGGGCTACATCATCCGTAGCACAGTTTGTGGGAAGTGCAGCCAGTACTAATGTCCCGTTGCCCAGGGGATTACTAAATGTACTAATCATACAGCCTTTCCGTGGGTGCTCTTTCCATGTCCCGATGAGATGATAGTGATAGTGAGTATGAAGGTGAGGAACTAATGGAAACATTCAAACCTATCTTACACCTTACCAACCAAACCCTGGTTACCATTGGGGTAGTTTTCCTTTCAGTAAGAACTCCTAAGGAGTTGAACCTGGAACTCCTAGGCTTGTAGCCAGGTGCACTGAACACCATAGTCAATACTACTTGGCTAGTTACTTAATTCAGTACAAGTCAACTATTACCATGTGAACGATTAACAATTGTGGCCCCAGTTTGATTCGGTATAATATAAATAAACCTCATCCCCAGCGTGACGCAGAATAATAATAATAATAATAATAATAATAATTGGGTGCCAAAAAAAACAAGACAAAAAATAGAAAAATATTTATTTTAAATTATGTAAATAAATCAAAGATAAGTAAAGACGGGCCTTCACCCTCTTAAACAAAGTGGGTGCCAAGATAGTATCCTTTCATAAACTCACAACGACGATGTTTATGTACCGGAATAAGAGGACAAACTTGTACTGAAAAATGATAACAGTTTTCATGAGATAACTAGAACGGTGGTTACTATGAAAACTACAAGGATTCATTCACAATATCAAAGTTCATACTTGTGCTATTAATAGCTGTTGCTACTTCATTATCTCGGTCGAAGTTCATCCTTGCGATGGTAATAGCCAATTATACTTCATCATTGCGGTCAGAGATCATCCTTGCGATCGTAATAGTCAATGATACTTCATTGTTAGGGTCAGAGTTCATTCTTCCTTGCGATCGTAATAGTCGATGATACTTCATTGTTAGGGTCAGAGTTCATTCTTGTGATGGTAATAGCCAATGATACTTCAACATTGCGGTCAGAGATCATCCTTGCGATCGTAATAGTCAATGATACTTCATTGTCAGGGTCAGAGTTCATTCTTGCTATGGCAATAGCCTATTGTAATTTTCAAGGATTATTGGTTTGGGTTTTTAGTTATTGAATCAGGCCACTACGTTTGGGTGACAAAATGATAAGGATTAATGATGGTGTGATTTATACTAGATTAATATTAGAATCAATCATGTGATATCAATGAATTATTTATTTAATGTAATCTTTCATCTGGACAAACTGATTACTCAACCCGATATCGCACGTACTTAATTATATTAAAATGTTTGACTGATATGCCCGACCATCACTAGAAAATTTAATCGATTAAATTAAAAGTATTAAATTAAAGGTATTAAGAAATACCGTACATGGTGTGTGTTATATCTACAAGATGTTGGCTGAAAGTTTGTTTGAGCTTCCACAAACTAAGATATACATAAGAGAATGTTTACCTTATAGAATGTTCTCTTACGTATGTATTGCATTGTAACGCACCACTCGCTCCTTCCACGCTCGTTTACCTCCCTACAAAGGAGAACGAATGATGAAATCCCTTGAGATATATTGCAACTATACTGCTAGAAGCATATCAGCATTATTATATTTGAATAGGATACCTTATTACATTTATTACTAATTTATTAGCAATTAATTTAAGTGCTTGCTAAAATCATGTGGTTACAGTTCATTCTTGAGGTCAGACTTTTGGCAAACCTTTTATAAACGAAAGTTTGAAAAATCTATTTCAAAAACCACAAAACTTATTTAAAGCGAAAAGAAAATATAATTACGAATTTTTTAGATTACTAAATAAACATAATATAAAGGTTTTAATCACATTATTTCGGTGACGTCTTGTCTTACGTTTCGAAGTGTTCTTAAATTTCGTGGAGTCTATTATTTTTGTTCCGAAATTAAATTTATTTATAGGGGAAATAGAAAATTTCTCATGCATTCTTAATGACACTCTTATTTTAAAACGAATACCATTTGTAATGTGGGATATAATTATAGATAACACGTGCGTGACCAATTTAACAAATAGTTTAAAATCTCCACAAGATAAACTGATTAAAAAAATATTTATTTTTTAAGTGGATGCACCTTTACTCTAATAATAAAAATCTAACTTTCTGCCAAAATGGCTGATAAATTGCAATAGGCCTAGTCAAACCTTCTCTAACACCCACCACTACTTTTCACACATTGTTCTAGAGATTTTTTGTGGCAGTTTGTTGGTTACTTAAATAAATACTTTTATTATTTATTTTAATTTTTTCCTTTAAAAATATGACTATTAAGTTTCAACTTTAGTTCATACTAGCATTTTCCGGTGGAATGAAACTTCAATAGCAGTGTTTAAATGTGTGCGATAAGAAACAAAGATTCGTTCCCCCTACACACCCAAGCTCATACAGATCACGTTCCATCTTATGTACAGTATCCGCAATACCAGCCGCGACGAATATTCACTGCTTACGCCCAGCTTCATAAAAACTACTTACAGCAGCCCCATGGCTTCTTTGGTGCTGACTGACAGCTCACAGCTGACTTCTGACAGTTATCATTTAGGTATATACCTAAATTTTGACTGTCAGAAGTGACAGTTGCTAAACACATGTTTTTGCAGATCATGTGGTTTGGCGTAGGGATGCATAATTTGGTCTGGTAACTTTTCAAAGCCGGCAGCTCTCAGCTGAGAGCTGTCAGTCGGCACCAAAGAGTCATGGGACTACTGTAGCTCTCTGATGAGACAGCATGGTCGTAGACCTATATAGCTTACCATGCATGGTTCTCTGAGAAACCTCCCTATGGTGGCACAAAGATCAAACAAATTATCTTTATATATTATTTTTAAATATCACTCCTGAATTACCAATCAAGAGAAATACAGTTACTTAAAACCAGTAAACCCTTGCGAAAGTTTCGCGCATTCAACCTTCCCCTCCCCTCCACCACCCCTCCCCTCCAAACAAAAAAATAGTATTTTGTTGTGTTGTTGAAATTAAATACTCATCGAAATGTATACACAAAATAATAAAGAGAGAGAGAGTTTATTTTCTGTAATTGATACAAACATATTGTTAGATTTTTCTTTTTAACTTCAATTTTAAACAAACAATGTGTTATAACGTAAACTAAGAAGTCGCTATAAAAAAAAAAATCCTACCACTGATACCTTATTCATCGCTGTAGACCTTGTATTAGTTGAAAAAAAGGGATGTTGACAACAAAAATAATATATAGGATGAATAATTCAAACTTCTTTGTGAGTTATCTCCACTGAATATTGACCGGAATCATGATGGTCACAAATGTCTCAGTTTGTTTGGGTCAGCTCGAATGACTCTAATATCGAGGGGTGTGATAGAGGATGTTATTGAAAACACACCAAAAAAAGAGTCACAGCAACAATGTGCACACTCCCCAGGTTAACTCTCTATATGAGATATGTAAATCTGTCGCACGCATGCGCATTAGGACTTCAACTATAACACATACTTATATCGCTCATACCGTGCTACCTAACTGTCTGTACAATATAAGAACGTGATTATTTATGATAATAAACTAGCACATAAATTTAGATAGACTATTTAAATATTTTAAAAGTAAAATAATAAATTATTGCAATCAAAGTATTGGGTGTTCACACGAACATATCCTCATATACACGAGCAGTCACTGGGTAATAGTTAATACCACCACCTTATTCTCATTATCACATTTCATTTTTGTTAAAATAATTGTCAATGCTACTTCATTATCATGGTAATAATAAGTGTTGCTATGGCTATCAACAAATAAATAGAAAATGGCATGTGTATATATCGACTAAAACCTTTAATGTATATTAAGAAACCAATCCACAATTATTTGTTGTGTATATGTTTGTGTGAACCGCATTTGATACACGTCTGGGTTACCCCCGTATCTATACTAATGGTATAATGATGAGGAATGTAGAATTTAAGGGTAAGTACCAGTATTTGCATGGAGTAAGATTGAGAAAATCTTTTGTAAAAACAAACTCAATGCACCTGACATATTTAAATCCCGACCTCATGTCAATGGCAAAACCAAATAATTGAGCTTGGCACCTTTGTTCACCAGTATTGTATTTATTATATTAGAGATACAATAATACAATATACAATATTAAATCCTCGTGAAAAATAAGAATGTGTATGCATTCTTTTGTTTTGATTAAAAGATATGTAAATGAAAATCACCTCTCAATGAACAAAAAAATTTAACTTGTAGTAATTTTTTTTAATTTTTTTATTTTACAGATTTTATTGGTATAGTCATTTTATCTAGTAAGTAACATTATATTATTCTGAAAGATAGCAAGCTTACCGTCCTTGATTTCACTACGGTAGATCTTATAAGAGAAGGCTATAATGTAGCAATCAAGGTAAGAGGTAGAGTATACAAGTGGGAGATAATTAATTACTTTATAAGTGCTAGCTGTAGGTGGTATAGAAATCCCATCTGAACATTGGAGAGTTTATAAAGGTCTACCTCATACACTCTTGTTTCTAAATTCGCTTTAGAAATGTTTGTAACAAAACACATGTTCGCACAGGCCTCCAAAACAGTGACGCCATTACAAAAAAAAATGCAGCCTGCAGACCAAATTTCTATTTATCCAGATGGTCGGGAGTAAATTATATTAACGAAATGAGAGTACCAAAATAAAACTCATGTGTTTTTCTACCTAGATTACAATGAAAGGGGAAATACATTGACAAATATGATAAAAGAAAAAATGGCCCAAGTCACATAATTTTACACAGCTTTGTATGACATAGACCTATATGAGACTTAGTAGCTTCTTGCGCTCTTTTAATACGTTAATTGAAATCCACGACAACAAAGAATTTCAACCTCCTCTTGCCATTCTCCCACTCTCACCCCCTCAGACACTCCACATTTCACTTCCCCTTGATTTCCGCCACCGGCTCCTTTTATTTTCAGCAACGAGTCTGAACTATTGTGATCACAGAATCATTTTGACTCCATCCGATGGTTGAAGGGGGGAAGGGGGGGGATAGAGAGAGAGAGAAAACAGATTTAAACTTAGAATTAAAATTTTAAAAATTGTGTAGAGAAATAATACTGGAAAGAGGTCTGGTACTGAAAGATAAAACCAGGAAACGAAAATTAAGTTGTTTTTTTATGTCTAGGGGTTTATAATCTACTTCGGGCGTTTCCCATTTTGCAGGGAGAATTTTTGTCGTCCTGGAAAGATTTGAGAGGGGTAAGAAGGGGGTAGGAGTAACAACATAGAAAAACCAACAAAAAAAATACATCGGCTAAACGATAATTCCTGGTGTCTTTGCCTGGGGTCGGCGATATCCTAAAATATTGTATTCTCTTTCACATTAATTCTACTTTGAGGTGTTCGTTCCACAGTTAATATGGCTGAGAATTACATTCGATAAAAGTATCATTCTTGTACAGTCAATATTGGTCGTGTCTAAGGTGAAATAAACGCTTCCTCGTCGATAAAATGGCAAATAATAAACGAGTCTAAAGCTTGGTTCATGGCCAGCAAAATAACTAAGAACCAAGACGAGTGCGTGTATAAGTTTAATGATTCGTTATTACAACCTTATAAATATGTCAGGCCAATCATAAAATAATGCTGGTAGCAGAGAGTTAATTACATACATTTATATTCCGCCAAACCATACAGAGATCAAGTGTTTTAATGGAATTATTAAAAACAATATAATTAGAGCTAATAACGCCAGTATTTATTATTATTATTATTATTAGTTAAAATAAATATACACTTAAATAATACCATATTAAATATAAAACAAATAAATGATAGGACAAAATAATATATTCTTTTTTCTAATATAGTTGGAACAAATTTCTTCAAAAATCTTTGACCAGTAACCTACCCCTTCGTAAGATGTCCACAGAAAAACAAACATATTATTTTAATAACTATATGTTACACTCTACAGATATATTAACAAAACTGCTATTTCCAATTTTTTTAATGTACACATTTTCAAAAATCAGTCATCGGTGAACTACATACAAACAGTTTTTTTTAGAAGACTCGATTGTATTTCTAGTGTAAAAACATTACCTAAATACATATTTTGAACGAAATCTTTAGGGTCATTTTCAGTTTACTATCCACAGAACCGTGTTTAAAGTACTGACTGGCAAACACAATAGAAGAGATCAATGAGAAGACCTAGACGCAGATGGGAGGATAATATTAGAATGGACCTGAAAGAGATAACTTAAGATGGGGATAGTATGTAATCAGGTGGACTTGATGTAACTATTTATATATAAGTAAAAAGTGTAATAAGTTGGACTGGATATAAATATTTCAAGATAGGGATAGTTGGCGTAATTTGTAAGTGTGGCAAAGAACTTATCATTTCTTAATGCCATAGAGTAAGTAGTAATCATTTTGATATGCTCCCTATTTCTGAAAATAGATAATGCTGGTACTAACATGCAATTTATATTGGTTTGTATAAATTATATCTAGTGCCCATCCACAGCGTCCTAACTATAAATACAATTTACAAAATCATACCAAATCACGCCGTCTCCCCAATGGAGACTGTGAATGTAGCTCATAAAACAACAACTCTGTAATTAATCCATCCTCGCCAACTTTCTCGACACTTCCCTATCCGTGCATACTCCCTTCGCTTCAACAACATCCATACACCGAGTCATACATGCTCTTTTATTCTTAACGCACTTAATGTGTCTCTTTTTCATACAATTGTCTACCACATTTAGCCAAATCTTCCTTTTCATCCATCCACTCTACCTTCATATATTTGTTTCGTCCCTTGATCCTCATTAATCCTCTAAACATGCTCAAAACAACGTAAGACACTTCTTTCTCATTGACCAATTGGACTCCCTTCCAAACTGCACTCATTCAGTAACCATTCATTAAATACTCTGTCCATAATAAACTCGTATTTAAAAATAATTTAAGGGATTTTTTTCCTATTTTGAGATATGATGAAAATATTATTAATTAATTATATTTTTATGTGTATACTGGTGATTGAATGTAGAAACATAATACAGACTAAGGATAACCTACTTTACTATATACAACAAATTGCAAATAATATTTATTTGAAAACATCCATTAATATTGTGATTTAATTTCACTAACTTATATAACCAAGCGGATAGAGTGATAGGTCATGGTGCAAATTTTTTGAGGAATAAAATGGTATTCATGATTTCTTGGACCACTAATTGTTCTAATACCCAGATAGTTTCACTATTTCCAGTATTTTTAAATATTCCTCTCGTATTTTGATGAATGTATATGTATATATTGAAGTTATTTCACAAAGATGAAAATATATTTTATTTAATTCAACATTATATTTTCAATATATATATATATATATATATAGAGAGAGAGAGAGAGAGAGAGAGAGAGAGAGTTATATATATATATAGATAGAGAGAGAGAGAGAGCTCATAGCTTTATCACGTAGTATTGAAAGTGATACACATCACTTTCAATACTACTAATATACACTATATATATATATAGAGAGAGAGAGAGAACTCGTAGCTTTATCACGTAGTATTGAAAGTGATACACATCACTTTCAATACTACTAATATATATATAGTGCATACACAATTGTCGCTGTGAAAGTTTCTATAAATGTATATTATTAGTATTATTATTATTAGCACCGCGTCTTACTACCCGTTCGGGTTATACGCCCTTACGCTAATGTGTAATGGTAGGTGGCCTGGCATTCCCCACATTCACAAGATGTCTTGTCAGAGGTGAAGGAAGGGTTTGGTAATCAGATAAATCTGCACCGGGACTGATGATTGAACCCCGGCCGCCAGCACATAAGTCTGACACCTTACCCCTAGACCGCCAGGTCACCAAATGTATTTGGCGAAAAGAGGGTGTGGTCAGCACAATTAACCCTCTGGCTGTTAATATCAGTTTTCCAGACTAGTATCGCTACTTATTTATTAAAAATATCTCCTAATTTATCCTCGTGAGGCTTATTTTGACCCTGTTCCAGACCAACTGCTTCTTAGACAAATTTTTGAAGTGCTGGGGATTGAATCCGGGACCTTTAGATCTGTAGCCAAGAAGTATGAACACTATAACACAGAGGACTATCTCGCTGACTGCTCATTAATTACACATTAGCAATTATTAAACTTCTCTAGAACAAATTACCTAGCACTTTACCCTAACACAAGGCCGCCCTGATGCCACACCCTCCTGCCAGATTCGTCCTCTTATCCCTGCTCCCTTTTATGTCCCCTACAGAGAAAGTATAATCTTATCTTATTAGACCCAGCCCGCTCGACATTTGTGCCATCAGTGGAACCAAGCTCATCCATAGGGTGGCCTCATTAACTCGGAGAACTTAGACACTTTATGGCGCTAACCTTAATTAAAAATATAGTGCAAGTTCCTGTCGTGCCAGACAGTTGGTAGCCACGCGAAAATATATCAACAAAAAAAGTAATTAAATAGGAGGGGACGTAAAACAACCACGTATACAGCCATTCTGTATCTTAAACTTGACTATCAACGCCATACTGTGCTAGGACATCAAATTTATAATTTACATTAACAAATTATGATAATTCAATTGGACTGTAGGGGAAAGTGGACTAAACGTAGTCCCGTGTATTGGTGACGGGGTTGTTAAACTTAAAATTTCATTCGTGTGTTCTGGGGATTTATTTTTCCAAAATGATTTACCATTCTCTTGCATGCAAATTTGTGTGAATTTCCTCTAAGCCCCATCCTCATCCCTAGCCCACTAAATGAAATAAATTGTACAGTGCACCGCAAATAATTTCTCCTACTTTTTATCTTAAAATATACATTTACAAAAAAAAACTGTAAGATTTGCGAAACGAAATAATAGGTATACACATTGTTGTAGAAACACAACACCAAAGATCATATATGAAATAATATACTCCGTTACTTACTCTATGGCATTAGGAACTAAAAGCACTGTCACTGAAAAATTGAGAAAAGAGAAACATATTTGTCCATCAAAGAGCTTAATAATCAAATTCATTTTTAAATAGCTGAATTAAAGAGAATATATTATATTTTATTATAGCTCAAAAACAATTGGTTTTATAAAAAAAAATATGTTTCAAATAAAAGACTAATTTATCTATAGTAATTAATGTATCTCTAATAGTAGTACATCATTACATTTATAGGTTATTTCGTAACTTAAATAGTTGCAGTGAAATGATGAAACTTTGGAAAATTTCCCCCGTGTAAAGTACCCTCAAAGTCATTTTCATAAGAAAATGAGAATTTCCATCTTGTTTATATTAATAAACAGTGTCTAGATATAAAATATAACCAACATCTATGAAGCTTATTTTGAGAAAATCGATTTTTTTTCTTTTTTTCCCTTCAGTAAATTACCCCTAAATTCAGGGTTAAATAACTAATTCCAAAAATGCCTTGGGGGGACATTACGAAAATCCCAGACAATAATTTTTAGTTCAATCGGTAAAATAGTTTCAGCTTTAACCTGAAGTACAGACAGACGGGATTGAGAAAACCGCTTTTTTTTTTTGTTTCAGGGGGTCATGAAATGATGACAGTTATCAAAATCTCTAGTTCAATTTTTTGACGATCACAAAACTTTATCTCCGAGGTGTCTAGAGAAAGTAAAAAGAAGGTGGTTAGTCTGGAACTAAAGTAGGCTTAAATGCAACGCAAGAAAAAAAATTGTTGAAATGAGTAGTCCTTTTGGCTTGCTGAGGGTAGAATGACAAACCAGTCCAACGAGATACTTTTAAATAAAGCCACTTTTTCCCCTGGAAAAGATAATAATGTATTTAATGTAATATCATTTACCATTCAAGGAAAATATAAATTGGTAAAAAACGTTTAGTATCATTCAAACGTGTGTGTGTGTTTTAACAGAATAGCATATGAGAAGATGAAACGAGAAAAACAGGTTGTTCTGAAATATTAAGATGATGAGTACTTCCGTGACAGTATTACTAGCCCGTACAGCCTAACTTACAGTAGCTCAATGACTTCGTTGGTCCTGACTGACAGCTCACAGCTGACAGCTAAAAGCTTTGAAAAGTTACCAGACCAAACTATGTATCCCTACGCCGAACCATATGATCTGCAAAAACATGTGTTTAGCATCTGTCGCTTCTGAGAGTTAAAATTTAGATATATACCTAAATGTTGACTGTCAGAAGTCAGCTGTGAGCTGTCAGTCAGCACCAAAGAAGCCATGGGGCTACTGTACTTCAATTCATAAGCATTACTTTATTTTATTCGAGGGAAAAAAACTCAGTTTTTAATGACAAAATAAATATTATTTTTGCTTATGATAATTTATTTAAAAAATAAACTAAAATTTATATATTCGCAAGTAGAGTGTAAATGATAGTAAAATTAATCATATAAAGTATAGACTCTTGTAGTTTTGTTAAATTGACATTCAATTTGCTACCAGATTCGTTATCTCAATTTGTCACTTTACACAAAACTTTAATATAAGAAAAGAATATTAAATGTATTCGAGAAATATTTCACTCGAAAGATTAGTTTTAAATTTAACTGTCATAATTAACCACTTCTTCTCACGCATAAGCCACATCAAACTATATTAAATTAGGACATTTAACATCCGTTTGCTAACATTTTGATAGGTTTATCATATGCAATACTGAGTTAATTATGGCAATCACAAATCAATGATGGCAATTAATAATTTTTTTTTTAAATCTTTAAAGGAGGAAAACATTACCCAGACCAAAAACTGAGTGCACAAATGAACGCACTTCATTTACAACGCAAACATTACCTAAATATGATCCTACTATAAGTGAAACGAAGTAATGGATATTGTTACAGAAACATGTTGAAAAAAATAGTTTCACATTTCTCCATAGAACATCAATGAAGTAATATACACTGTTACAGAAACATATTAAATATTGACCATCATGATTTTGCAAAGAGAATTGCGGTTCTCAAGTTTTGTCAC
The DNA here is from genome assembly GCA_902141375.1 of Timema poppense. NCBI lineage: Eukaryota > Metazoa > Arthropoda > Insecta > Phasmatodea > Timematidae > Timema > Timema poppense. The sequence goes on along the minus strand of CABFOV010003977.1, from coordinate 35,812 downwards.
TATAAATTATTTATTTTTATTTCTATGGCGCTCCTAAAAAGGCAATTTTTAGTTATTTATGTGCAATGCTAAGGGATCCACTTTAAGTGTGTGTTTTTTCTATTATTCAGGACATTTACAGGCCCTCCCCTATCCCCATTTCCCAAGACTTGATTTTTAAATTCAAAACTTTACAACTTTGATGGTTATGTGGGTTGGTCATTTTACCAACATGGCAATTTTAAAAGTTCTTCCATGCCAAAAGGTAGACTATCTAATTCTTTTGGAAAGCTGTCACGTTACTAACCACTCTAGATTATTCAGTTATTACATTCCCAATTTTAAATTTTAAGACTTGTTTGGTTATTTATGATTTTTTACGTGCCTATCAAATTTCAACTTTTAGCCACGTCGAAAATTGTGCTCTATGCTAGTTTTATAAATTTTAAGCTCCTCCAACCTCCTTGGCTTAAATTTTGAAATTTTATATTTTCTGACATCATTTAAGTATCCGGTAAGTTCTATTAGCTTACATCCCAAATTTCAATTTTATACTCCAGGAATGTTTTTATTTTATTTTAACTTTGAACATTCTAAGGGAACCAAGCCTCCACATTTTCCGCGCCTTTATTTGGAAATTTTAGAATTTCCGGACTTTATATTGTTTTATTTGGTTCTTAAACCCATATCAAAAATGTAAATTGTCTAGCACTGTGAGAATTAGAACTTTCTCTTAGTTTTGGAAATTAAAAAATATATATATTTCACAATAACTAATATTTAACATTTATTTGTTTATTTAAAGGAATACCCTCCACATTCCTGAAAAATCTAATTTTCATACCACACTAAAAGTTTTTTGTAACCCTTCTCACAGTACTTTAGTGTACTTGTAAAATTTAAAATGTTCAGTGATTTTTGTTTATTTGCAAAGGACCTTAGTTTTTTTACAAATTTCAATTACCTACCACAGAGATAAATCGTTTAATGTATTCGTTTAGGAAAATTTAAGCACCCCTCTCCCCTTATTTCTTAAATTTCCGCTTACAAACTTCAAATTATGAGAATTATTTGGTTATCTGGAGATGTACTTATACCCTTTTGCCAAATTTAAATTTCCTAATCAACCAACATTTTTTTATACACCCTACCTTTCCCTATTTCCCGGGGTCCCAATTAAGTTTCTAGATGTTCAGACTCTTATGTCTTTTGGCATGGCCCCTTTATTTTCCTTCCCGATTTCTGTTTTCTTTTAAACTGGGAAATAGCTTTGGAAATTTGATATTGAAAGGATTTTGTTCAAACTCAATTTTTAGATTTTATATATCATACTTTGGGATTTTTTTTAAATGTTGACTCTAGCTCTTAAATTAATGGTAATTTATTGATGAGTGATTTGTTTTAGATCCACATTTTTCGAAAGAGCTCTTATAGTCCAATGAAAATTTATTTAAGGGTAGCTTAATGATGAGGAATTTTTGAAAACTCACTATTTCAAAAATGGCTCTAATGATTTGGTTTAAAATATGTATCTGGGGATTTTGTAAATGCCAATTAACACTGTATCTACTTAACTCGCTTTGCTCGTGGGGGGCTCCATCCCCGAACCTCCAATAAGTTTTCTTTGCAAGTGGATATAACCTAATGTTATTCCAGAGCCGTTTTTTGATAGGTCTTACCGTTTAGCCACAAGAGACCTCTAAAGAAAGGTCCGCACCGACTTTAAAGTTGCTCCGACATTTTGAATATTTTTTTTCGGGAATTAGAAATTAAAATCTCCTACATTTTGAATTTTTGGGGGGAGTAAAAATATGTTTTTTAACTTTTTCGAATTTGATCGTCAGTTACAGACTGGAGACTATAAGTTTGCCAAATTTCAAGTTTCTAGCTCATCTGGAAGTGGGTAAACATTAATGTCAGTGAGTGAGTCAGCCATGTGGCTTTATAGTGGTATAATTTTGGGGTAAAAACTAGTTTATGGGTCGTTATTTATAACTGATTTTTCATCAACTCAAAATATTTTACAAATGGCTCAAGCAATGTGGCTTCAAATGGTTATCTTGGGAGTGTTTTACATGATAAATAGCGATTAATGGTTTTGGGTGGGGGTGGAGGGGTGGAATACGTTTGTGGTTAATTTAGTAATTGCTAATAATTTTAGGTTGGCTTACAAATATACTATTTTTGAAAATCTGACATTCGTTAAAATATTTGAACATTTTGGTTTAAAATTTGTATATAAAAAGTATTTATTGTGATAATGTGTTGGTTTTTTAGAGTAAAACTTACTTAACATTAATTGACTTAAAATCACTTTTGTAAATTTTCCTTTCAAGCTCTAATACACAATACGATAAGGTTTTTAGGATTGTATCGAACCATCTATTTATTTTATTTTTAACATCACGTTTTACTTTCACTTCAATTTATACGCATAAATGGTAATAACTCTAATAGATTAAGGAGAATGAAGGAAACAGTTTCGAGGTAATCTACCCCTATTTCCTTGGAGGGAAGCGGGAAATAATTTAGGAAAAATCACAGTATTAGAACCATCTGGAGAGTCAAACCCCGATCTTTCCGTTTTCATCAGATTAGTCTACCACGGGATTGACTACACACATTCCTTGAGAAATGAAATAGCATTTAAATATTATATCCTTATTGATTATGTCCTCCACCTTATTATGCCTTGTCCCAACCTTGAACTAATACTATCCAGTCCACCTCACTACATTCCATCCCTATCTAGAGATAATTATATCCAATATTTTTCAGTTGAAACCTAGAGTTTAATCTTATTCACATTATGATATCAACAATTGTTGAATACACCCGCCTCAGTGGCGTAGTTGGCTAACGCGCTTGTCGTGTTGAGCTCGACTGCTGAGGACGGGGAGATCGAGGTTCGAATCTCGGTCGGGTGAACTGGGGGTGGTTTTTCCTAAATGGTTTTCCACTCTATCTCCACGCAAATGAGGGTTCACTTCCTCTAATCCAACCTTCCCAATTCCTAATCCATTAGGTAATTAGTACTTAAAGCGTATAACCCGAACAGGTAGTAAGACGCGGTGCTAAATATTATTATTATTATTACAGTTGTTGAATAGCGGTCAAGGGTGTCTTAGAATTAATGACAACTTTTTCTCTTCATTACAAAAGTTTCTCATCAATTTCTAATATGCTAATGAAAAATATTCAACAACTTTTGATGTCACTATATGAAGAAGATTAAATTCTATGTTTCTACGTAAGAAAAAATATGTATTTTGGCCAAAAATGTTTTTTTATAAGAACTGCAAAATAAAACATTTTCTTGCATCCTCTACACTCCCACCGCGATACTGTAGGTTGAGACTTTTATCTTGGTGGTAGGGTTGCGTTCTTGTGACCATCTTCATCTCGTTCTATGATCTTCCACTCTCTCTCTCCCTCTACACCCGTAGGCCAATAGTCATTAGCTAACGTTAGGAGGGATGTCTGTGATATTGCCGTGGGGCTTTGCGCGAATAATTGTGAGGGCCATGGGGTAGTGGAAAGGGAGGAACCAGCCCCTACTGAGTCATGACGAGCAATGCCACCCTTACCTTCTGTTGACTGCGAGACGAGTTCTTCTGGGATTCTTCTCGGGGGTAATGGCGTCTGCTCTGACATCTGGCACGACCTAATAAAATACCAAAGTACCCAACCTCCACCGTTATTACGGTTACACTCCTTTCATTCTTACTCTGCAGCGCCAGCGTGCTGCTGGCTATTGGCTTAATAAACTCCCTAATATAGGGAAATAGTTCAGGGAGGGGGAAAGTCAAGTAACTAATACTGCTTCCCCTTGAAGAAAAATGAGAAGACAAAACAAAATATACTGACCCGACTCGGTGGCATAGTTGGCTAACGCGCTAGTTTCGTGCTAAGCCAGACAACCAAGGATGGAGAAATCGAGGTTCAAATATCGGTCAGGTGAACTGGGGGCATGGTTTTCCCTAAATGGTTTTCCACTCTCCTTCCAACCAAATGCGGGTTCACTTCCTCTAACTTCAACCTTCCCAATTCCTAGCCCATTAGCGTAATTAGTACTTATGCCTATAACCCAAACGGGTAATAAGACACGATTCTAAAAAAAATATATTGATTTTTTCAAAAAAGATTTATTTAAGGTAGAAAGGAACGTGAATTAAGCTCGGAATTTTTGACGATTTTATGATGAAACCCTTTTTTGGCCAAACAAATAGAAAATTACTTCATTATATAAGTTAAATTTAATTTCTTACATGTAGAAATCTAAATAGTTCTTGAATGTTGGTCATGGGTGCTACGTAATTTGATCCGGACATTTTATCTTCATTTAAAAATTTATTGGTCGAATGACACTATGCTTATGACACAGTTGTTAAAATAAACTAGATGAATCTACTGAAGAAATTTATTTGTTTGGATTTTTTTTTACAAGAAAAGAATTGTCCTGAAAGCTGAAAAAATACTAACATTGACCCATGTCCCCTTCCAGAAGTTATATCTTCAACCCAATTCAAGCAATCTATACCAGTGGTATTCAACCTGGGGTATGTGAAGATGTCTTAGGGGGTATGTAAAATTTGAATTAATTTGTATATTATTTTATGATAAACACTGAATATTCTTGGGCCATTTTTAGTATCTGTCACATGTGAATGGGTCGGAGGAACATGAGATCTGGAAGTACAATTTTTTCTCTATATATACTTATCTCTCCTTGTAGATCTTGATTATACAATTTCGTATTATATTAGTTTTATATTTAGCACCAAGACTTACAACATGTTCGGGTTAAACGTTTATGTACTAATTACGCTAATGGTTTTATGGACTATGAAGGTTATATTTAGAGGAGTTGTACTCGCATTTTCGTGAAGATAGAGTGGAAAACCATTTTGGAAAACCTATCCTCAGTACACCCCACTAGATTCGAACTTTGATCTGCCCATCATCGGCAGTCTAATCTACTGCGAGAGTAGAGCGTTAGACTATAGGGTCACCGAAGTGGGTTATGTTGATAGAATATGTAGGCCTATAACTTGTATTATGCACCAACAGCTTTGAGGGAACAAAGTAAAAGATAAATTATACCTTGAGGTGCGCGAACAAAATTGATTGAATACAACTAGTTTGGATCCACACTGGTGGACGTGCAGGCTAAGGCGTCACTCTGGCATGGACTGTAATTCTAGTGTTGGGCAGTATGGAGTTCGAAAATCATTTGTGTGTGCTGAAGTGGTGTTTCATAAATGATTTCCTATTTTCTCTTAACACAAATGTGGGTACTTTTCTTCTAAATTATACATTTCTTGTCCCTATTATTATTATTATTATTATTATTATTATTATTATTATTAGCACCGCGTCTTACTAACCGCTCGGGTTGTACGCACTTACGCTAATGTGTAATGGTAGGGTGATGGTGAGATGAAATGAAGGACCTACAGTTTAACGTGGAATCCGAACCACGGTGGAGGCCTGGCATTCCACACATTAACACGTTGTGATTAATACACGTCTTGTCAGAGGAAAAGGAATGGTTTGGAAATCAGATAAATCTGCGCTGGGACCGAGGATTGAACCCTGGACTCCCAGCACCTTACCCCTAGACCGCAAGGTCACCAAGAAGAATGGATAATATAATAGTAAGTACACTTTAATGTACAGTAGACTTTATTATTATATACTTTATTTATATTGGTAATGTATCACTCTGAATAACTTATCAGTTAAACTTTACCGTATTTAAGTATATTATATGAATATCACGTTGTCTAATAGTTCGGTACTATCACGGATTTCACGTAACCGCGGTAGAGTTAGGAACGTAATACCTGCGGATATGCATATCTGTATATGTTTTAGTGTTCAAGTTCTTACTAACCGTTCCGACTATCCGCGTGCGTACCCTCCGTCTGCCTTGTAAGGAGACAGCTTACCTTACATTAATCCACTATGGCACGGGTAGGCAAGTGTTCTATCGCGATCGACCGTTCAATCTCGAGGCTATTTTCATTCGATCGTGTAAGAAGACTTTATAATGGTATGGTCTGACTGGGCGAGCGAGCGGTACAATCTAGTTTACAGGCGCTAGGCAATATTATTATATGTCGGTTCATTGAGTGCTAGGAAAACTTCTCATTTTGATATTTTTATTACTATCGATAGGTTTGGCACACTTGCTACTAACGGCCTAATTTAATTGGTAGATCATAAATCATACCTATATATATGTAAAACTGATATGTTAAAATACTTCAATATTATAATCAAAGTAGGCCTTTACAAATAAGAATCACCATTAGCGTGGCCAGAGGATGAGAAAACCACAACAATAAATCACTTGTCAAAAACCACCCTCAGTTCACTGAGCCAAGATTCGAACCTTTGCCTCCTTGTCGACAACTATCGAAAGCTCGCTGCTAATCACGCGCTCGCTCACTCACTCGCTTGCCAATTTGGCCGAACCCTAAGACCGGGACTATCCCTGGATAGGTCAATGGTAGAGCAACGGAGTGCTAAGACAAATGTCATGGGTTCAATTCCCGTGTACCAGCGTTAATTTTCAATTTATTCGCTTATAAATTAAATAGTTTAAAATAAAAATACATATTTTTATGTATTTGTTATCACTGTCTTTAAAAGTGAGGGAATAAGTATTTGAGGACGGTTTATTTTAAGGAATAAATATAAGATGTACTGTGCCTATTGACCAAAAAAATAATAATAAACGTAGACACACGACAATGTTTATGTCAGCTGAAGACTCTAATATATAAATATAATATATGTATTTGTTCACCCTGCCATTGGCCTCTTCAACTTATGCAGATGGATAGGTTTAGTAGATTATGTTAGGTTAGTTTAGGTTAGGTTAGCCAAGACACCCGACAGTGTTTATCATGGCAGCCGAAAACTCCAATATATGAACATAATATGTGTATGTGTTCATCATTGCCCTATTCCCCTTATGCAGGTAGTTAGGTTTTGTTGATCGTGTTAGTTTAGGTTAGGTAAACAACCATGTGTATGGGGACCACAAACCCCGTGAAAATGTTGTATCCCCAATCCCCGTTACCTCAAGGGGCCTCGTCACACCCTATGATAATGTCTGGATGTGTTAAGACAACTAATACCGCCCAGTTATTTCCTTCTACACTAAAAGTCTAAGCTAGGAATAGAAACGGCTCTCCCCTTCCCCCAGACAGCCTTGGGCCTCGCACAAATGATCCTCCTCTTCCAATAAGATACATGCTAGGGGATGATTCCACCCTTATATGACTCACTTCAATAATGTCGTCTTTACGGGTGCTCGTCGTTCGATACACCCTCGGGGCTGCTTGATCCTTGAGTAGCCTTTAGATAACAGACACTCAATTGACTGGAAGTAAACCGGCGCGTTTCGCAGGAAAAATGGATCGTTTTGTCGGAAAGAGGGAGTTAATTCTCGGCCCAAGTTAATGTTTACATAATATATCACTAGAGGGTGGCTTCCAACAAAGTCGTAAAAATGATTGGAAGCGTTGGAACAGTTTTCTGGGTAAAGTATTGTGACTCATTGACCTTGAATGTGTCACAAACTAACAAACGAAATGGTAATCGCAACCAGAATCAAGGATAAGCTTACAAAAATATCTCAATTATTTAGAAGCATTTTCAGTACAAATGAACGGTTGGTATTCATCGCGTGGTAATTATTAGTAATTGTATTGGATATTTAACATGCACTTTTTGAACAGATTGACCACATCAGATCAAGACTTACAACCTAACTAGTATTAAATCTCACGACCATCAATTCATTTTTATGAAAATAAAGGAAAGATACAATTTTATGCCATGCCTGGATTTTTGATTTACCCCTGCGTCTCACTACCCGTTCGGGCTGTAAGCATAATGGTTTTGTATATAAGAAGGTTATATTTATATATGAAATGTGCACACATTTGCTTGTAGGGATAGTGGTAAAATATTTTTGGGAAAAAACTCAGTACACCCAACTGAGGTTCAAACCTTGACCTCCCTGTCATCGTCACTCTTGTCTACTACAAGATAGGTGTGTTAGACCACGTGGGTTGCCCGGAATCGAACCCAGTAATTTATGTAGGAAAACATGTCACCAACTGATATAAGGTGTTAGACTATTATTATTACTATTACTAGATATATAACGTGAACTTTCTGAACCCAATTATTACGTCAGCATGCGAGTATGACTCACTTCATGGCTAATTAGCAACTTGGGTAAGTGATACTACAAACAGGCGTAGCATCGTAATGAGATAACGTGGAGTCCTCAGTGGCACACAGTAAAACTGAGACCACTGGAAGCATTTTCAAATATTAAAAAAAAAATCTACTACAAAATTGAAAGAAATGAAATATTTTAAAATCTAAAAAAACTATTTCGCTGACATCAAATTCGCTGCTGTCAAGTGAAGAACGCATAAAACAGCGCTTATATGCAATTTCATGTTCAAGCGTAGTCATGTGTATTAATAGTCAGATTAACCAGACACGTGATGGATTCTTAGATGCAGCTTAACTCTAGATCTACTCACATTGGTGGTACGTGAACTAAGGAATTAATCCCGTATGGTATGGTTTCTGGTGACGAGGAGTTCCAGGTTCGAAACCTTGGAGCACTGAGGATGTTTTATACTAATTGTTTTTTCCATTCTTTCTCCACGAAAATGTTGGTTCATTTCCTATTGCTGTCACCTTATTCATCCCTAAAACATTAATGTAAATATGCGAATAGTCTAAACGGATAGTAAAACACATAAAAAACACTCTTTAATAGAACCAATAGCCAGTCCCGGAGTCAACAATTTATCACTCTGAAAATAGAAACCTTAATTTGATTAACAATAAATTTCTAGTCCATTTCACGTCATAGTTCAGCTAGCAACTTTACAGCCTCCAATTACCTTCTCCCCACCCCTCTCTTCCAAGCATGTTATTCACAAAGTGTTTATAAAGACAGTACACTCCTTTACAACCCCCAGACACCCAACACCCCTAAAACTTCCACCACTGAGCTTAATCAGAAGCAAGTAAATAACATTAACTACAGATAATTTTTATAGGAAGGGCATTTTAGAAAAAAAAATCAGCCAAAATTGATAACTATTTCGTATATTATAAATGCTATTTTGTTGGTATTTGCAATATCTATCCAAAATGGCCGCTGCAGATCACATGACTTAATCTATGAATCCATTAAAGTTGATCTAGTAACTCCTTAAAATGTCAAAACCGGATCTTCCACTGAAAATGGAACAGTATTTCAGGAAAAATATATATTTACCCAAAAAATTGTTCAGTAATTGGACTCTAATTGGTTTTCACACATGGTTTGATTAGTTCTTAGTTAAATATCTGCCATAGCCATTGCCGCAATTCAAATATTGTAGGAAGACTATGTAATTTCCAAGAAATGGGCTTAATTAACTCACTATACTGACTTTAAATTACATTCATCCTAGCTTAGATGAATGATTAAACTCACACCTAATTAGAGAATCACAAAACAACTAACGCTAAGTATATCATGGTCATAAAATCGCGTTGAAAAGTTTTCCAAATTTTTTTTTATTTGATAACCACTGAATCGAAACCATAAATAAAAATAAGGGTACAAAACTTATTTTAGATTTTTTTTTTCAAAATAGGTTAATATATCATGCTACATTTTAATATCAAAGCCGAATCTTTTCGTCGTCCGAATATAAAGAAATCCGCCGATGGGGATGCGGAAAGGGGAGGAAAAGACAATTTCGTACGGCACGAGCGTCCTGTTACAGATCACGATTTATGGAGCTTTGTTGTATCACATTCCCTGGCGATGCGTCATGAATTTTTCAAGGGGGTGGAAACTCAACTCCCACCCCTTGCCCACAACCTACCCCTCAAGACCTATCTCCCAAAGGGAAAGCACCAGTAGTTAGTATGGGGAGGTTGGTATTTTATGACCATTAATGTCTATAAAAGGGTGCGAAAATGACTTTCAAAACCAAGTCTAGGTTGTGTTTTTTTTTCCAGGAGGGTGAGGATATAAAGTAGAGGGGCGGCTTACATATTGAAGAGGATTATGTGGCATTTGTGTGCCCTTCGTGTGGTTTTAGTAGACGAACAAGAGACAAACAAAAAAAAAATTATGAAGTCACCGATCCATTTCCTTCTCCAATTTTTTTACGAGTTTAGAAACCACATTTTAACATCGCAACGACTCAAGGCGATTCAGTCTTCTGTAATGGCTTTTCTTTTTCAAGTTTGTGTGTGAAAAGGGATGGAAAAGAGTTGATAGGAAAGTATTCCTTGGTCGCAGGGAAATTTAAAATGAGTTTTTCTTTTAACGATGTTCTGCTGTATTAAGATGTTGAAGACGGGAAGTTAAGATGGCAGTCTGCA
>CABFOV010003977.1:0-25119 GCA_902141375.1 Timema poppense | reverse complement strand
GGGGGGGGGGGGTGAAGATTAATGTTACCTCACACGGGAAATAATATAAGAACGTTGTTGTAAGGGTGTGCTGAATGTATGAAGCATACATATATAAGGGCGAGGAATATAACTCTTTCAATATAGGGAGGAAAATGAAAGATATACGTCACTGGGGTTGGAATGTTTAGTGTATTAAGCGCTCTTAAAACACATTAAATAAAGAGCATGATTTGTGTTTGAGAGTTATTATGACTACCGGTTATTTTTCAAAGTAATTTAAAAAAACAATTTGGAATAAAAATTGAAGACAATCCAAACATTGATAAAATAATGCGAGTTTATGTGTCAGTAACGACATAAATATCGAGATTGGCAACCATGAAAATAGTAGCAAAGCACATTTTAAACTATTCAATTAGGTAGAACTAGAAAATAAAAATACGTTTGTGTAAGACTTTTAAAATAGTAAACAATTGTCGCTAAATAATGATGTTTTTGTTTCACCGGACATAAAAAAAGCTAAGTTTCTTACGAGCATCTAATTTTTTTTAGCACCACGTCTTACTACCCGCCCTGGCTATAAGCTTATATACTAATTACGCTAGTGTTTTTTTTAGGAATTATGAAGGTTATATTTAGATTATGCCTACACGCATTTGCGTAGAGAGTGTGGAAAATCATTTGGCAAAAATTACCCTCAGTATATCTGACCAAGTTTCGAACCTCAATCTCCCCATCATCGGTAGACTAGTCTACTGCGAGAGTAGTGCGTTAGACCACGCGGCCACCAAACGGATAGCATAGAATTAAAACAATAAACACGTATCCATATCATCCTATGTATATAGGCTAGTCTTTTTTTAGTGCCATCAAAATGTAGCCTATCTTTTATTAACGAACAGCAGATTTAATTTCTCAGTTTCAGTAAATGAGAACCCAAACAGGTGAGCATGGAACAACGGCATTAGTACAATTTTATCTGGTCTGTTTGTGGTGGGTAGGTCAGGGTTCAAATCCTAGCTGTGCGAACTGGGTTGTTTTTTCTAAATATTTGAACACTTCCCCTTAACACAAATGTATGTACACTTCTTTTAAATTCTAGCCTTTCTATATTTACATCATTAGTGTAAATTTGTAGATATTGTAGACGGTAAATACAAATTAATGTAATAAATGGTAAAAAATAAAAACTTCACGAAAATTTAGTAGTTTTGTGAAAAGAATAAATTTTATTAAATAAAAGTAAATACTAAAAGCAATGAAAAAAAAACCTGTACATCTTTAACTAAACACACTTAATGAAGATTCTTAGACCAAGAACACGCACTATACCAAATCGTAAAAAGGTTACTTTAGAGCAAAGATAAGTTATTTACTTAAGATTAAAATACTACTTTAGAGAAAACAAAGGCTATTTACCTAATATTAACAAAAGCTATTTACCTAAGATTAAAATATCACTTTTACAACAAACAAAAGCTATTTACTGAACATTAAAATACTACTTTTGATCAAACAATAGTTATTTACCTAAGATTAGAATAATACTTTAGATCAAAAATAGTTATTTACCTAAGATTAGAATATTACTTTAGATCAAACAAAAGCTATTTACCTAAGATTAAAATATAACTTTACAACAAACAAAAGCTATTTACTGAACATTAAAATACCTAAGATTAGAATATTACTTTAGATCAAACAAAAGCTATTTACCTAAGATTAAAATATCACTTTACAACAAACAAAAGCTATTTACTGAACATTAAAATACTACTTTTGATCAAACAAAAGCTATATACCTAAGATTAAAATATCACTTTACAACAAACAAAAACTATTTACTGAACATTAAAATACTACTTTAGAGCAAACAAATTTGCCTTCCTATGTTTAAATACCCCTTTATAGTTAGCAAATGTGTTTTACCTTATTTTAGAATAATATTTAAATAGCGAACAAAAGGTGTATATGCAAATTTTAAATAGCTCTCAAAAGTGAATAAAAGCTGTTTACCTAATTTTAAAATTTACAAGCGTTCAAGCTTGACATTTGTCAAGTGGGTTCTCAGACAAGGTCATAAAGTAATAACACATTTATAGAGTGGTAATATTTGACTCCTTTTCAGCTCGAAAGTAGGTTATAAACCATAATATTAAACTACGTGCCCTTCCTTTGCTCGAGCGAACAAAAGCAAGCCACAAAAGGTTGGCTCAGTCCCCTCTCCTTTTTGGCTCTTTGTTTACTAAACTGCCAATTTACAATGACGGCAGGAGAGCCATCAGAACTCCTCATACAACAGTTTGATAAGCATATCAATCTTAGACAATCTACCTAAGTCCTATTGTTGTTATATTCACTTCGACTTGATATCGAGTAAAGTTATATCCTTTTTTATTTACATCTTTTTACTGTTTTCAGAATAAAATGAGTTGAATCCGACAGCTTGGCTCAGTCGGTAGCGTGTCTGCCTACTGAGATAAACGTGCCGGGTTTGTTTCCCGGCATGGTTGAAAATTTAACTTTGGTAAAATATGGGTTTACCCTCTCCAATTGGTAAATTAAAGGCCGGGGACAGTATGTTGTGTCTGTCCTAGTCTTAAGTTAAATTATAAGGCATATGAAGCTACGACAGGCCTAGCCAGCCGATATTGAAAAATTGACTAAAAAACTGACCCAGACCACAGGTTGGAAACAATAGTGGATATAAAGAGAAAGATTATTATTATTATTATTATTATTATTATTATTATTATTATTATTATTATTATTAGCACCGCGTCTTACTACCCGTTCGGTTTATACGCACTTACGCTCATTTGTAATGGTAGGCTAATTGTGAAATGAAAATGAAGAACCTACAGTTTAACGTGGAATCCGAACCACGGTGGAGGCCTGGCATTCCCCACATTCACAAGATGTCTTGTCAGAGGTGAAGGAAGGGTTTGGTAATCAGATAAATCTATGCCGGGACCGAGGATTGAACCCCGGCCGCCAGCATAGAAGTCTGACACCTTACCCCTAGACCGCCAGGTCACCAAAGAGAAAGAATAAGATTAGTTGAAACTGTTCTAAAATTATCATAGATATTTTTATACCTTGTTCTGACAATAAAATGGCCCTTATTCCTGTCATGACTATCCGTATATTGGATTCAGTGAGACGGGCTTCAAATGACAACATTTAAAAAAAGTGTACACGCATTTGCGTTGTGGAAGATGGGTACACTTATCAGGCAAACACTCAAAAGATTGAGAAATAATATAGGGGACACCCGGTTGAGATTTGAACCCTGACCCCATCGTAACAAGCAAGCAAGATAACACGAGAATGCCTTTGTCAACCTGGCCACTAGTGTGGGTGTCTACTATTCTTAAATTAGGTTAGTTGTTTAGGGCCATGTAATATCTGTGTTTACATCAACTCAAACTAATAAATATAACTATCTACTACTCACTTTTAAAAATTGACATCAGATAGAACAAATTGTTTTAGCACGTCTTACTAACTATCCGGCTATACGCTTATGTACTAATTACGCTAATTGACTATGAATGAGTAAGTTTGAATTTAGAGAAAATGTACCAGTATTTTCGTGGAGAGATAGAGAAAGAGGTAAATCATTTAGTAAAAACCCACCCTCAGTACACCCAAAGAGGTTCGAACCACTATCTCCCCGTCATTGGCAGTCTAGTCTATTGCGAGAGTAGCGCGTTAGACCATACGGCCACCAGATCAGGTTATTTTCATTGATGACCACGTGCAATATAAAGCTTGGGTTACAATGGTGAGAACGCAACAAAACTGAACGTTCACCTTTTATTTATTATTAGTACCGCGTCTTACTACCCATTCGGTCTCTACTCCTCACATGTGTTTGTGTGTTCAATATCATTCACATATCCTCACAATCGTCACTGAACAGATGCATTTACACTAGATAGAGCAAGGTGAGAACAATCCGATATCGGAAAACGTTCATTTTTGATCCGTGAGTTTGCAGGATATATGCGGATGTGATGTGACTTGGTGAAAGTTTTACGTTTTTTGGTGGTGTTTTGGAACATGAAAAAAAGGAGTGGGTAAGATGTTGAAGAAGTCGAGTTGGTGTTTCATCAAACCACTCCATGTTAAACTTGATTAAAACTCCACGCACAGCAGGAAGGAAACCAGGTTAGCCACAAATAAACTACTCAACCACTTTATAAGAACTGGTATTAGTACCCGGTCACACCGAGAAAAATTATAGCAGGAGCAAGCACGAATATCCTTGGATGATTCGCTGAAAAGGAGACAATAGTTAGAGCACAAGTGATTGCGAATGGGTGCTTAAGCCGGTCCCACACTATTCGAGAATGTTAACAAATGTTCGTGTAAGCTGCGTATACGGGTACATTTGTCGATCGAGGGCGCGTAGAAACGAACACCACCGAGCGCATTCGTTCGCCTTCTCCAAGCCTCACTCACTGGTCAGTAAATCAAAGGATGCTCGCTAGCAGGCTGTTGATAGTGTGAACGAAATAGGGAACATCGGCAGCAAACCGAATAAAATATCGTTCTTATGTGTGGCTATGGAGTGGAGTAATACTCTTGAATTACAACTCATTATGTCTTGTAATTTTGGGGCCAATATTATTTAATAAATATTCAAAATCAGAAGAGTGTATTTTACAGAAATTTTTATAAAAAGTTCATATTCCATCTTGAGTCTAAGATCACGCATTAAATCTGTCCCACAATACCGTTCTCTAATCTTAAATTTTGAAGTCTTCCACCAACAGCGTTTTATTTTTATTTTCCTAAGCTGAACAGCTTCTTCACTGCTGATTATTATACACAATGCACTAGCGATTATAATTACATCTTGATCAGACATAATGAAAAATAAAGCATGGCCAAAGATTCAACTAGACAACCAGCGAAAGTGAATGAAAATCGGTGAAAACATTCGGTTCGTTTATTGCGGATGGAGAGGTGAATTTTGAACCAAACCCCGAACAAATTCGACCGAATGCATTTTCTACCCTTTGTTCGGTCCCGCTCGCCTGGTGTATACGCGGCTTATCGGGTGACTGCCCAAGTAATGTGGGAGGTACACAAATGGCAATTGTTCAGTCGATTATTTGGCACTCGAAGGGTTTCGCCTTGGGAGCGGTCTCTTGACACGAACCAAAGGAAGCAATTGTTAACCACTGGAGTCTGGGTGAAAATTCGAAAAGCTCTCACACTACACTTCAGTTGTTCGTGTCGTCTATTTTCGTGCACACTGGGCCCGAAATGAATTATTTGATCGAATACTCGGGGTAGACATTCGCTAGAAGTGTGTGAGGTTCACAGCAGGCAAATATTCATGTAGATTTTATAACAGAAATGAGTTACGAAAGTAGGCGAGCTTTCACGAGAATATTTGACCGAAACATTAGCCCGTATCCGCGAAGTGTGGGACCGGCTCTAGTATACATGAGCGAAGTCTACCGAAGGAAGTTCGGATCTCTGTGCTGGTTACACTGAACTGAGTTTCGTGATCACTGCTGTTCCTTGTGCTGTGTTCTCTCCAGTGTAACAGTAGCTTGAGGTGGGATGGAAGGGGACATGAGAAAAGCCCAGTGTTTTTTGCAGTTTTTATGGCAAAATATTTTTGAGCAAAATAAATAAAATATTGCTCCAATAGCCTACAGACATAGAGTTTAATTTTTGGTCACATTCTGATATCAACAGCTCATGAATACCTGTCATGAGCATAGTGGCATTATCTAACAAACTTTTTAAATGAAGAGAAAAGGTTATCATTAAATTCCAGAACACCCTTGACAGTCATTCAAGAAATTTTTAGGTCAACATGTGAAGAAAATTCAATTCTATGTTTGTACTTGAGCAATATTTTATTTATTTTGGCCAAAAAAATATTTTGTCATAAAAACTGAAAAAACACTGGCATTTTCTCGCGTCCCCTTCCATCTCGTCTTAAAGTGTTCTACTTTCAATGTACACTTCGCTTTCCTTGATGAACCATATTACGGCCCTATCTTATGACCTATGAGCTATGATATAAGCTTGCTAGCTTTCAGGGTAAACGGAGGGTAAAAGGTTGCCGTTAAAGAAGGGGCTGAAGTTTGAATTCTGGTCACGTGGACTGGGGGTGATTTTCCACATGTGATCCATCATCATGGTTTTCTCAACCACTCTGAAGCTGATAATGTATGTGCACTCCCTCTAATGCTAAGGTTAAGCAATTAATAAGCCCTAGTGTTAATTGTACCTATTAAAATTTAAAAAACTTTCTATGAAGTTAATATTAATAATAATAATATATAGCTGCACCCACACCAATGGCCACACATTCCAGGGCATCTGGATTGCAATATGCTGTATTGCCGGCGAAAGAGAGGTCAAGGCTTGAATTTAAGCACAGTGCACTGGGAGATGTTTCCCACAAATGACTTGGTGGCGTTATTTTCTCATTTCATTTTCACACAAATGCACGGGCATTTCTTCTAAGATACCCTCCCAATCCTTCCCGCCTATAGCAATAGGGTAACGTATTATTTAAATATAGCATCACAAAATTACATTAAAATCAACAATACAAGTCTTGAAATCATTGTATAGCTTTCCCTTATGTACCCTTCGTTTACCCTGCAAAAAGAGCTTACCTTATATGGTTCCGCTATGGCACAGCTTATTAAATAGGGTCATAGTGTAGAATGTTTAGGTAAGACTGCTACTTTTCAGGATAAACGAAGTGTTCATTTATACTATATGAAGTAACATTTTAAAAACACAACAACTTATTTTACTTTGCTAAAATAATTTGAAAACTAATTTTTACTTTTTTACGATTCCTTGAATAAAGAAGTATTGTGATTGTAAAAGAAATCCTGCTACATATTTTAATAAATGTTGACATTTCATGACCTGAAATAGAAGAGTGGTTTTCTTGATACCATCTGTCTGTCTATTTGTATAGCTGTATCTCGAACTAGAATCGAAACAATTTTACCGGCCGGACTAAGACTTGGTATCTGGGGTTCGCATAAGGTTCTCCCGATGAGTTTTTAGAATTAGATATTCAACACTAGACTTAAGGGTAGTTTACCGAAAGGAGGGGGGGATGAACAGTTTTCTCAAAATCCGCTCTAAAGATTTCAATTAAATACTCTTTGGTGGACAGAGATATTCCTTTCTTTTATCGATGTTTCTGTATCAGTGTATATTATTTCATTAATGGTATTTGGTGTATTGTTTCTACAAAAATTTATATTACTTCGTTTCACAAATCTTACTAGCTACTTATTAAACGTCTTTAATTTAAGATAAAATAAAGGAAAGTCTGTGGGGTACTACGTACCATTTATTTATAAATGGATTTGATAAGATTGCGTAAAGTTTTTTATTATTGTTGTAAGTGTTTTATTAAACT
Source organism: Timema poppense (assembly GCA_902141375.1). Classification (NCBI taxonomy): domain Eukaryota; kingdom Metazoa; phylum Arthropoda; class Insecta; order Phasmatodea; family Timematidae; genus Timema; species Timema poppense. The sequence continues at coordinate 17,717 of CABFOV010003977.1, read as the reverse complement.
ATCGTAGTGGGAAGTACAATTAACGTGAATTTGTATTCACAGTAGGATTATGGTTTGGAGGTAATTTTATCAAATACTTTATTTTTCGATCACCAGTAATAACATTCCACTTTATTATCATTTAGAGGTAATATTAATTAATTAAGTAACAATGGAAGATCACATGTCTCTACGTATAATTGTATGCTTATTGTTTTAGTAGCTTGTGTCAAAAAAGGTTTCTTCCTATATGAATCGGACTGTAGATGGAGAAAGCTTTTCATGCTTCGTTCTAGTGGTTTTGTTGACTTTTTCTAGAAGACAAACAAAAATTGTCTGGAACCAATTCTTGTAGCAATGAACATATATAGACATTCACCGCTTGTAGTTCTCCGTCAAGACCTGCAGGTGCTTAGAATAAAAAGGTTCCCGCTATTGTTATAGCACGCACGCACACAAAGATTTAGATTAAAATTTTAAAAATAAAATCTAGAAATATGAAAAACAACTTTGCGTGTAAACATAAATGTTGAATGTCTACAATTAATGTTGTTGTTTTATTCTGAGACTGTATTTCAATTAAATATTCTCTTACACACTTACCATGACAGGTTCCAAGTTTTCCAAGAAGAATAAAGGACAACTGGTGTTTTAATTTCTAGGGGGTGGGAAGGGTATTTTTATAAGAACTCAACAGAAATGTAGCAGCTGACATATTCTTCACTAACAGTCTACTAACTTGTATTACATGAGATTATAATTACTCGACAACTTTGGAGTTAAAATATAGTTATTTGAAAATTCTCGTATTTGCGGAAATTATATATTAGAAAATTAGTCCTGGGTCCGATAAGGCAGTTGCACGTTGAACCAAAGGTCCGGTTTTTTTTTCCATGTCCATGCACCTTTTTCTATAACTTGTAATTTATATTAACTCAAATTCAATAAAGCAAACTGTTGTGTTTTAGTTCAAATATTGAATATGTACATTTTAAAGTTAAGTATCCGATCAATACACGGCGTACAAACTAGAGTACACCCACCCAGTAATCTACGATATAACTATATGATGAGCATGAATACAAAATTAATAACATCAATTCATTACCATTCTTAATCAAAATTGAACCAGGGACTTTTATAGTGGCTCTTTTTGGGGTTTTTTACCACTGCATCTTACTATCCGTTCGTTTTATATGCATATACATTAATTACACTAATTTGTTGGGGATTGGGAAGGTTTTAATTTAGATTAATTTCACCCGCAATTTTGTGTAAGGGGATAGTATAACCACATAGGAGAAATCACCCTCGGTGCATCAGACTCCGATCTCTCTGCATTTGGCAGTCTAAACTATTGCGAGAATATCACCTTAGACCATGCAACCACCAAATCGGGTTCTAATACTTTGTTACTGACCATTCTAACCACTTAGTCAAAGACATAAAAAAATGCAATAAAAAATGCACAGAGCCTTATTTGTGTTTCTTATTTCTTAAGATACAAACGGAGGGTAAAGGTTATAGGTTCACTGAACAGCATTTATAGTGAACTCCGAATCAGTCATACTTGACCAGATTAAAGACAATCTGAAGACTAATCCCAAACCGGGATTCAAACTAAAGTATCTTAAAAGTTGTCTATCATCTGGAATTAAAATCTTTTTTGAGGTTTTCTTTAGTTTTGATTAACAAACTTTTGTCCTGATACAAACATTGTTAGGAAATTCCCCCAACATTTTTACTGTCATAAAAACAAATTTACAAATGTATTGAAGTTAATTAAGTATTTATTAATAAACTATTTAAACTTCAATAATTATGGTAATATTTTAAAATCGCAATATAAATATTAGGAAAGGTCACAGAAACAAAAACTAATGTATTAATCAGAAGAGTAAAAATGTTTTTCGACCATGAAAAGAAAGTTAAACATAATTCAAAATTCAATTGAACACCCTCAGGGACCTTTCGTTCAGCCAAGGCTATAAGTGACCTGCACAACATTGGTTCACGTACACGTAAACTTTCGTAGAATGTGACATAGCAGTGTTTGGATAGGAAGGACATTTCATTTGATACAAACATATTTTTAAGCCAACATTAAGAACATTTTAATATATGAGTGATGTTTTTTTATTTAGCACCGCATCTTACTACCCGTTCGGGTATTATTGATGATATGTTGATAATTGTATAAAAACTGACATTTTCATATAACATGAATTGACGTATGGATACGTGAAAGTAGTATTAGTATCGTTTATATCTGATATAAGGCTCTTAATATGAAAATTGGCTTGTACAAACCTAAAGTGACACCTCCGATCGCATACTAGAGCCACCAGTTGAACGGTTATTGATTGCCACAAGAGTTTAGTCAATGAACTGAGAGGCAGAGGTTAAACAGTATTACTACCCAGTCCCGTGGTGTGCACCTTGCTACAAAACTAGGGGTTCCGGGTTCGATTCCCAGTTGGTACCATTGGTATGTTTCTCTTACCGAGAATTATCCCAATGGTTGCCAGGGGTTGGTAGGTGAGCAAGCTAGGTTTAAGATTCTCACCAGCTCCACAACTTCATAATCATTATCATCATCAGCAGCTTCTCATTGAGGGGATGTATAGTCAGACATACAACTTTCATGTTGCTCCCGTTCAGTATTATTATTAGCACCGCGTCTTACTACCCGTTCGGGTTATACGCACTTACGCTAATGTGTAATGGTAGGGTGATTGTGAGATGAAATGGAGGACCTACAGTTTAACGTGGAATCCGAACCACGGTGGAGGCCTGGCATTCCCCACATTCACAAGATGTCTTGTCAGAGGTGAAGGAAGGGTTTGGTAATCAGATAAAACTTTACCGCGACCGAGGATTGAACCCTGGCCACCTGCACAGAAGTCTGACACCTTACCCCTAGACCACCATGTCACCAACTAAAAATTAAAAAATAATCTTACTGCCCACACAGGCGATTGAATCCTAAACATGGTGGGCAGCATTATTGGTTAGTATTTAGGTTGATATAAAGTAAGTATTTTCTCTACAAAACTTAAACCATTTTAATGTAGGCTTACATAACAAAAGAAGGGGAGAATTTTGAGAAAATGCACGAGATATAGGTCCTAAAGGTTTTTAATGAAGTTTATCAAACTGTCTTTCTTTTCTTTCTTATCCCCCCACCCTTTCCTTCTGATCCGACTAGTGGAATAGAGATGGAGAATATATAATGTTATAGGAAATATACCCGCAATCGCGTAAAGGGAAAGTGGCAAACAATTTAGGGTTCCTATCTCCCCATAGACGGAAATCCATTCTTATATGAGAATAACGCATAAGACCCTGCGTGCGACCACAGATGTGGGCCACTGGCTTCCTTCCTCTACACAAAGTTTGTGACTGACTCCACCAGTTTCCACGGATTAGGGAGGTAGAATTTAGGGCAAGTATACCCCCATTTTCTTGGGGAGAGCATGAAAAACAATTTGACAAAACAAACCCTAAGTACACCTGAACGGGATTCTAGCCCTGAACTCCCCGTCTTTGGCAGTCTAGTATATTGTGAGAATGACGCCTTATACCAAGTTTTCCACTGAATGAGGTAGTTGTTGATCCTCGGCCACGCGGTATTGTTTTTTCCTTCAATCTTGGGACTCTCTATGAAGTTATTTCGTTGTTATCTGGTCTGCATTAGTCCCGCACAATACCACAGTGTCATAAATCCTCCCACTACCATCTGTCGAGGACTCCCCTCCGTCCTAGACTTGTACCTGCACTAATTACCCATGATGCAGCAGCTCTCCCTCTCTCTTCTGTTGGCTCGTAGACCATCTGCCAGAGCCATCTATAACCGTCATCCTCCGCGGCGACCCGAACCGAGCGAGGAGCGACCGACCTTGCGCTGTCCCTCATCAAACTAACATGTTCATCGCCCGCTCTTTCTGGGGGACGTAGCGCAACTACCAGTGGGTACAGGTCTGTTATTTATTACACGTTCACAATCATTTTGCTCTCAAGTGTTTTTGAACTTTTTTTTTATATCAAAACATAATTTTGGAAAAAATAAATCAAATATAATTCCACTCAAAACAAAAACCTTAATTTTCTTCACACGGTGATATCAACAGTTGTTGAATATCTGTCATGAGTGTTCTGGAATTTAATGACAACTTCTTCTCTTCATTTAAAAAGTTGTTAATCCAATGCCGCTATGCTCATGACAGATATTCCACAACTGTTGATATCACCATGTGAATAAAATAAAACTCTCTAATTCTACTGAAGCATTATTTGATATATTTTGGCGGAAAAAAAAATTTCTATAAAAAAGACGTTTACACTTATTGGCTTATCTTAGCTCAGTCAGTAGCACGTTTGTGTATTGAGTTAAGGGGCTTGGGCCCTATTAACGGCATGGTGGAAAATGCACCATTTGGTGAAATCAGGTTTTATCTTTCAGAGTGATAAGCCTAGGAATTTGTTGATTCTGATTATAATTCAACTCCCAACAAATCTGTATGTCTAATATTTAAAGAATTGAATATGAACCAACTTTTTTAAAGGGGCATATATTCTTTGCATAATCGAAACAATTATTTATTTTGTGTTATGCTACAAAAGTATAGTTATTACGTCCAAGAACATTGTAAGCCAAAATAATTACATAAATAACTCACAATATAGTTAATTTCACTTTATATACAAATTTGTATTGCAAAATAATCGCACAAATTACTTATGTTATAAAATTGTATTTAATATGTAAAAATATAGGAGACATTATAAATTAGCCAGTCAAATAAACCTGTCTTCAAGTTGGAATCGTGCTCCTTTTCGATGATGTTAAGATAAAGTTGAGTGATTCCACCAGGACTCATGTGGAGTTTGAAAAAGCTACGAACTGTCACCAAGCTAACTACGTCACTCTATAAAACGCTCTTATCACGTAAGTATATCAGTAAACGTCCAGTTAGCCTCGTGGTCCATCTATGTTTCACGCGCCGTCATCTGAGAACCCTTCACCCTCCCCCACTAAACTCACATAATAGCAAGGTGCCAAGAAGAATAAAGAGAACCAGTGGAAAACCAGCGAAGCCTACCAGCCTGAAAGAACATTTAATATCTCACATTCCAGTGTCCAGATTACACCTTACAACAGATAATAAACACGTAGCTTGTCAGAGCCGCTCTCTCATAATACCACGTTACACCCAGGCGGAAGGAGTCTTTATGTCTCTTTTCCAATTCTATTAGCTCACAAGGGCGCGACTGTGAATGGAGATTACAGCGAGTAAAGACGTGCCTCCTCGCCGCCACTGAAAGAGGGACTTGTAAAGTCTCATGCACGAGGTGATATACAGTCCAAGTTAAGGAGAGGTTATTGAAAGAGGAGGATTTCAAACCTGTGATTTTATTGAATGATTACAAAGTTGGTATTATTATTACACTTATGTGTGGGGAGTCAAACATGTGAATGGGGAAAAGCATTATGTGTATGCTTGAAAAGTTAAAAAGAGTCCTATACGCCAAGTGAGTCGGAAAAAACATTTATTTATGTGAGTAAAATATCAACATATTTGATATAGATACACACAAAGCCATTCTTAATATTGTTTTATACATTTCAAACATTTTATGATTATTAAAGTATTAACGGCACTTTTTTTTTTTAGAAAAATTATCGCGGCTCTTGTTTCAAGTAAATTAGAGTGGAAATTTTTTAGAGTAGTGATTAAACACTCGTTTTCACGTATATATTTTATTTTAAAATTTGATTTGAACAAATTTAATTTGCATAAGGTTTAAAAAAATTGAATCACACATAAATATAAAACACTATACTAGTTTATTAGTTGACACTGATAACAATTATTTAAGTTTCTAGTGACAGTTGAGTCACCCACCAATAAACAAAAATGAAAAAAATTTCAAATAAAGACATTCTTAACACTAAGGTCATCCACGATTTTCGGAGATAGCCCCCGAAATAAGTCTTATGTCAAGGACTAATACTGTCACTGATTTGATAAATAAATTAATGTATAATGAAATTTATATGTAGGGACTATTTAATAAAATTAGGTGACCTGGTGGTCTATGGGTAAGGTGTCAGACTTCTGTGCTAGGGGTCCAGGGTTCAATCTTCGGTCCCAGCACAGATTTATCTGATTACCAAACCCTTCCTTCACCTCTGACAAGACATATTGTGAATGTGGAGAATGCCAGGCCTCCACCGTGGTTCGGATTCCACGTTAAACTGTGGATCTTCCATTTCATCTAACAATCACCCTACCATTACACATTAGCGTAAGTGCGTATAGCCCGAACGCGGTGCTAATAATATAATAATAATGATAATAGTAATATTTAATAAAATGGGTTTAAATAATCTAGTTACTAAATATTAAAATACGTTAACAATGCACATCATCATAAGCAGCAACGAGTAATCCTCCCCCATTTAAAATTGTTCTCAGCCCTTGCCTCAAGGAAACAATCCTGAAGTTAAATTTTCCGTACGGGGATGGAGAAAGTTAGCGCTTGTATCGTGAATAGTGGAGCATGGAAGATGGAACTTATCTGTATGTTACGGATATGTCCGTATCAAGGATCATATTCGTAAATATGAACGGGTTCAATTTCCACGCACAGGAATCATTTTTCAAAATTATGATAGCCATATATAATTTGTATTTTACGTTTTACTTGCTCTCGACACCTCGGTGGGACAGTATTGTGACCGTCAAAAAAAATGAACTCAAGGTTTTGATAAATGTCTACGTTTCATGACCTCCTGAAACAAAAAAAAAAGTTGTTTTCGCAATGACATCAGTTTGTCCGTACCTCGAGCTAGAGCCGAAACTATTTTATCGATTGGGTTAAGACTTAGTATAAAAAGTTTTCATTATGTCCCCCCCAAGGTATTTAAATTATATATCTAACCCTAAAATTAATGGTAATTTACTGAATGGCAAAAAGAGAATATACTGATTTTCTCGAAATTTATTCTAACAATTTTGATTAAACTTTATTTATATCTATACTTTCTTTATTATTCTAAACAAGATGGAAATTCTCATTTTTTTCTTGGAAATGATTTTATGCGTATTTTACATGAGGGAAATTTTCCGCTTTCATAATTACTCCGCAACTATTTGAGATGTGAAATAACTTATCAAATGTTGTAAAATCGTAGTAACTTACCATTAAAGATAAAAAAATATTTATATGAAATATATTTTTAAAACCTTATTCCCCGATCCCACCTGTCCGGGCTATTGTCACTATTATACCAAAGAAAAGAATGTCAACCTCCGAAACTGCCCTCAAGGATAGCCATTTTAATCTAGAGCTGTGTAGCTTTATAAGGCGACGCCATCAGACTATTATTAAGACAGGTGAGCTTGTACTGGCTGGGTTTGAGCAGTTACGCCCCTTGTGTAGAGGTCTACTTGTGACCCGACACGTCTTATCTGCATACAAACGAGCTAAACATTGAAAGCGTCCTTTGCCCGTGTGCGGGCAACAAGCGCACTCCAACAAGACTGGAAATGAAACTAATCAGTGTTATTGTAGGACAGTGTGGGCTGAGGTTATTTTGATGGGTAGAACAAACAGTTAGATTTAAAAATGAGTCATATTAAATGACGTTGTGGGCTTAAGCTATTTGGTGTGCTTAAAATTCTAGTAAACAGATAATGTTCAACCATCATCAACGGTCTCACGGATTAAACGTCAAGCTCATGGCTTATTGGAGATGGGTAGGTCAGGGTATCCTAGTTAGATGAGTGTTATGGGATTGCTTTTTCCTTAATGGTTTCCCAATCTCTCTCCACGCAAATTTAGGTACTCGCTCTCTAAATTATAGTTTAATTTTTACAACAACGTTAGTGGAAATATTCGGGTAGCTTGAATGGGCTATAGTAGGTGGGGCTGAAACAATTCGATGATTAGTAATTTTAAAACTAACACTTTAATTGAAAAATAAATATTCACTAGCTAAATAAAATAAAATTACATAATACACTTTTAGTAGATAATGTCACTCAGGTGAGCTTCAGTGGCTGTCAGGCAAACCTCAGCACTGTGTCCATCACTTTCCTCAGCAAATATCGTCTAATTGTTTCCGACCCACCCTGTATATATGAAGTGATTTCGCTACGCTATTGACTATAAACTAAGTTTGGAACTATTACATTTCAACTCGAAAATAACCCAAATTGTGTATTAGCTTAAAACTTTGATTTTAAAACAGCATAAATAAGATTGAATTTAATGGGTAAGCCATATCTATACGTATGAACTAATGTTTTTATATCGTAGGCGTCCTTATAATAGCGCTGTTAAGCTGGGATAGAAGGAGGCGCTTTTGTGGTTTGTGGTTTGGCAGTATGTATGGTATGCCAAAGCCATTTAGTTTTGTAAAAATAAATAAAATATTGCTTCCATAGATACGTTAAGTTTAATTTTCTACAAATATTAATCTCAATCATTCTTGAATATCTGTTATGAGTATAGTGATATTTAACCAGAAACTTTTTAGAATAAAAAAATAGTCCTGGTCAAATACACATTGCTCTTGACAGATATTATTTTATTTATTTTAGGCAATTTGCATGCAAATTTTAAAACGACCTAAAATATCAACACACGATTTGAAAAAATCAATTAAATTTAGAACAGACACAATACCCAGCTCCTACTGGTGTCAACAGGTCGGTTTCTATCCTCTATTTATTTTCTTATTATAGTGCGAAAGGACCTAATTAGAATATTGTGACCTGGTGGTCTAGGGGAGTCCGGGGTTCAATCCTCGGTCCCGGCAAAGATTTATCTGATTACCAAACCCTTCCTTCACCTCTGACAAGACATCTTGTGAATGTGGGGAATGCCAGGCCTCCACCGCGGTTCGGATTCCACGTTAAACTGAAGGTCCTCCATTTCCTCTCACAATCACCCTACCATTACACATTAGCGTAAGTGCGTATAACCCGAACGGGTAGTAAGACGTGGTGCTAATAATAATAATTAGAATATTTTTTATTGAATAAAATTAGTTTACTACTTTGATATAAAATAGAGTGTGATAGATTTATGATCTATAAATGTTACTGTTTATTACAGGTTAATGAACATTACAGTTAATTTAACATTGTGAAAATGGAAACCCACATCTTCAACAGTTACACATTGTTCGACCATGACGAGGATCGAACCAGAAGGCAGACACACGCTACTGAGTTGTCGGAGAGCATATATTTAGATGATGTTGATATTACCGTGTCGACCTCGGTGATTTGGGGGTAAAGTTCTCGCCTCAGGAGCCGACGTTCGGGGGTTCAAACCCAGCCGGGGTTGATGGATTTTTCTTGAGCTATAAAAATCTGTAACACAACTTCCTTTGGAGGGGAAGTAAAGCCATCGATCCCATGTCGATTATGGCATGTTAAATAATTCTGGAAGGTATGTGAAAGTACCTCTTTCTGCGAAATTGATAGGCTCTTTCTAGCTCGTTAATAGAAATTCAGAGTGGATGACAACTTGGAACCAACACATTTATTGAATGACCCTAAAACATGGGATTTCCAACAGATAGTGCGGGCAGCACTAACCAGCTGAAAGGCTGAGTTTATGCCCAGCGCCAAATGAATGTAAATAAAACCAACCTTTTTTTTAGGTCAGTGTCTTAATACCCGTTCGGGCTATACGCCTATGTACTAATTACACTAATATGCTAGTCATTAGGAAGGTTCCGTTTAGAGCAAGTGTACCTGCATTTGCAGAGTAAAGAATCATTTAGGAAAAACGGCCCTTTGAACACCCAACTTGGATCAAACCCCGATCTCCTCGTTTTTGGTAGTCTAGTCAATTACGAGAGTAGCGCATCCGACCACGAGACCACCGAAGCGGATCTTCGGGTTGTTGGTTTAAGAAGAATATATAACTATGTGTAGACAATTAAACTAAATGTGTCTACTGAAGAAATATTTTATTAATTTTGTTGAAAAAAATATGTTTTAGTAAAAATAGAACTGGAACACTCTCGCATTCCCTTCAACCGCACCTTAATGACACCCTCATATAACTAAACTATTGTCAAGTGACCTAAGTCGGTGGTTTTGTTCGCATACCCTTAGATATAATTTATCTTCAACTTTTTACCTCAAAAGTTGTTATTATTATTATTATTATTAGCACAGCGTCTTACTAACCGTTCAGGTTGTAAGCACTTACGCTAATGTGTGATGGTAGGGTGAATGTGAGATGAAATGGAGGACCTACAGTTTTAACGTGGGATCCGAACCACGGTGGAGGCCTGGCATTCTCCACATTCACAAGTTGTGATTAATACACGTATTGTCAGAGGTGAATGAGGGGTTTGGCAATCAAATAAATCTGTTCCTGGACCGAGTATTGAACCCCGGACCCCCTAAACAAAAGTCTAACACCTTACCCCTAGACCGCTAGGTTACCTCCAGAGTTGTTGATGATTAATTTAAGTTATACATATTCTATAATCCTCATCTAAAATAAATTATAGCCAAAATAATGTATACAATTATATATCTATTTTAAAATAAATGTTACGTATCCCCTAGGATGTGGCGAGCCCCAGGTTGAAAACCACTGACATAAACCGATTCCGACGTCAGGCTTTGTCCCTCGACCTGCTGTCGGTGTTGCACTCTCATGACCTCTACTCGACCTGGAGATGTCACCGTATTGTCCCGAGCCTCGAACTGGGGCCCCGCCCAATAGGGTGCGGGGACCCTAACCCATCCAGTCTATGTCCAAACAATGCCAACTAAGGCTCGGAGTATTACACCATTGTTATTATATCATTATCAACTTTATGAATCCTCGTAAAAAACGTACTTTTTTTATATAGGAACACCGCGACCCTATTATTCCTTCCTATACAAGAAGAGAGGGGAAGGGGGGAATCAAGTCACGCCCTCTATCCTCTTGTTTGTACTACGTATTAGGATCAGATAACAAAATATGTGAACTTTTACGGAATAATATATAACTCAATTTTTATCAATAATTATGAGACCCCTTTGTATTCAAATAATATTCGTGGGTATTCTAAGAGACTTGTTTTAGTAGGTAAACAAATTTACATACAAATTAGCTGGTTAGTTTTTTAAATAGGAGGGCAACGTCTTTATTCTACGATGCTTAAATGAAATTGGGTGGGTTTAGTACTAAAAACACATGTGTTTGGGAAGAACAGCATAATACCCTCTTCGGTGGCAACTTGGTCTAACGCGCTACTCTCACAGTAGACTAGACTGCCGATGATGGAGAGATTGAGGTTCGAATCTTGGTCGGGTGGGATGAGAGGGGTCCTTGCAAAATAGTTTCTCCCCCCTCTCTCCCTCTTTTCACCCAAATGCGGATACACTTCATATGAATACAACCTTCTTAATCCCTAAAATCATTAACGTAATAATAGTAAAACCTGAACGGTCAATAACTCGTGGTTCTAAAAGTAAAAAGAATAACATATATTCAGAGTGAGTTTTATTTCCACCACGTCTTACTACACGTCCAAGATAACAGCATCTGATTACGTTAAAGGGTATGGTGGAGGTAGACAGAATTTTCAGGAAATGTACCCAAATATTTGTGGAAGGAGGGTGGAAAACATTTCCACTGTACTCGACCGGGATTTATATATTTATAGAACTGTTTCCACGATTTAATAGTCTTATTTACAGAAACTGTACAAGGAAACAAATGCATACGTTATATACATACGAGAAATCAATTAAAAAAACTGAATTAAAATACAAGCAAAATACCGTACACAAGGTTGGTTGATCAAACTACAGAATAATATAATAACACGAATATGTATTCGATTAGGATTCGAATACTGACCTCCCTATCACTGGAAAACTGGACTAGGAAAGCCTGACACACAATGAACACGTGTACACACTGGTGCAGACATACATATAATTATTTTGTATTTTTTAAATATTGTTAATAAACATTATTTGCTAATTTCAAAATAAAAACAATATTTTTTTAGTTGGAGATAATCCTTTAATTTAAAATGTTCATAAAATACCATCAATATGATCAAGCAATTAAAAATACACAAATCAGGGAAGAGCTATAAATTCATCCTATAATCTATGTCCATCTCTAAAATAGCACGGGTGTATAATACGCAGTAAATTTTTTTATTTATTTTTTATTTCGCGCTATTGTAAATGTGTATAGTAATATTTGAATCAGATTTTAATATCTTGTGTGAAAATAGAGATTTAATATTTTAACACTCACGGCTCCAACGAATTAAATTAAAAGCTCAGTTGCGATTATTTATATTTTTTTAATTTTTTAAATGAACCCCGATGTTTTAATGCGCTTTATATATTGGAGTTAACAACTCAGTGCGCATTAATACTTTGAGAGCTTATCTCTCTTTTCAACTTGTAGTATTATTTACCAGTAACATACATGTTCCCTCTTTTTTATTGAACACATAAAAAACTAATCTAATTTAGCAGTACACGGTTCCGGACGCGAGTAAATACTTCAATTTGTGGATGCATTAAAAGATAAGACCACATAACGATCACCGCATCCCCCTTTCTTTCTTAAATCATCAACAGTTACTTTTATTACAAATAACCAGACGTTCAAATAGCTCAAGTTCATGTAAAGCAATAACTAAAAGGAAAACTTGTTCCCTTGTCTGGATCAAAATACATTTTTGTTGAGTGAATCAGGGCATGGCTATGCCGAATTAAAAACTGTGCTGATTTTAGATTACGTTTATTCACGTGTGAAGCCGCGTTCACATTCTAAACATCCCAAGCTTGCTCCTAGGATCTAGAACAAGGGTATTGGCTTGACATATTTCTTTGAGTATGTGGCCGCGTTCCAATTAGAAACATTCCAAACTTGCTCCTAGAACAATGGTATTGGCTTGACATATTTCTTGGAGTATGAGGCCGCGTTCCAATTAGAAACATCCCAAACTTGCTCCTAGAACAAGGGTATGGGCTTGAAATGTTTTGTCTAATATTTTTGTTAACTAAATAACCTAACCAAGTTGAATGCTACCTTGTTTGATGCCATATGGCAATTACAATATTTGACAGGGGGTGTACCGGCTTTATAGGAAAGCTTTGTTCAAAATATGCACTACGTACAAAAGCGTTACTATTCGAATTAGATCCTGCTACGTGATACTAACGATTTATATCAACATTAATTCAAGACTACCAGAATGACCAAACTTCAGACCATTGATTGAACGTTTAATGAATTTAAATATGTAACCAACCTACCAGGGATATGGTATTTTATAGCCTTGTTACAATTAAGGGATCGTTTACACGCGTTAGCAGATACACTTACAAAGATAAAATGCCTAGCTCCTTACTCTAGGGTTGGTTAATTATATAAAGAATGCTTCTTCAGGTAGGTCTGACATTTGTACTCCATTTAATGTCAAAAGTAAATTATGGGTTATATAGTGTCCCAGTTTTCACATTTAAATAAAATCCTATGGCATATATGACCAGGAGGGACATGACATCCAGGCTCGTTCGCCCCATGTGTAGACTATTAGCCTCTCGGGTAGCACAGAGCGTTGTCCAGGTTACACAATAGGAGGTTGTCTACACGTCGTACCCGAAATGAGAAGATGATGATAGTTAGTATGATGTTATGGAGCCGGTGTGAGAGTTCATCTAACTTAAGCCTAATTAACTAAACCATGTTGACCGTTGGTATCATTCTCCTTAAGGGAAAAATACCCTAGGTAGCAGCCGGGAACTGAGCCCGAGACCCCTCTTATCCAGGTGCACTGATCACTACACCACGGGACCGGTTAGTTTTCACATAGCAGATTAATAAAATGGAAACACATTTTCACGAGTACTGTGCTTGGTATATCGCCTCAAGTACCTAAAGATACAAATGTAATTTTGTGAACAGAAGTAACCACTAATAATTCATTAATCATTAGTCTAGTTTATTCTCGTAGAGTTTTATGTAGTTATGTATTAGTGGACTCACCTGAAAATATATAAGTTAGAAGAATTAGTTTTGTGGACAGTGAACCTCACTTCCTCCATGTTCCTATCAGTATTACAGTCTTAAGATTTCCCTTCGGAAAAATTTATCTTTGGATTTCAAGTTGAAATATTTCCTATAAGCTCTCCTTGGATTTCGAGTTGACGTTTTTACTTCGTGATCAACTTAGAAAATAAATTAATAATATTTATCAATGGTACATTCTACTCATAGGAAATAACCGTTATTCATGTGGTTGAAGCGTCATCCTTAAACAAATGTCAATATTGCTATATATATACTCATATACATATATACATATACATATATATAGCAATATTGACATTTGTTTAAGGTTGACGCTTCAACCACATGAATAACGGTTATTTTCTATGAGTAGAATGTACCATTGATAAATATTATTAATTTATTTTCTAAATTGATATATATATATATATATATATATATTAGTTGTTTGGCCTAAGTGCATAAAATGTGTTTCCTTATTTGGTAAAAATTGGTCCACGTATTCGTCAGTAATCGTGGAACAAACAAAATATATGTGTTTAATTTTACGATTCTCTTAAAAAAGAATAAAACTTCTGAGAAGTTAAACAGTTTCAACTCATACAAAAATGCTTTGTACTGCCTAATTCTGGCCATAATAACTACAGTGACTAGGTTGGCGAGTCTAACACTTGTTTTCCTTAGTCTGTAAAAAATATTGTACAACTATTTTCCTATACTTTGTATAGATTTATCAGGTGTAATGAGAGACAAGCATTAAAAAAATCAAATATTTCCCTGAAACTAGTTAAATGTCAACAATCACCAAAAGACCGCAAGCCAGATTTCTGCTAGAATGTATGTTCGTAAGTATATTTTCTGGATATGTTTTAAAAAATGTCCCAGATTTAAGAGGTTAAAATTTTCTTACCTTACCTTAGGCTTAATTAATAACTATACACCCACCTTGGTAGTAGAATGGTCTAAGACATCATCATTGTAATAAACTGGACTGTTGATGACGGGGAGATCGGAGTTCGAAACACGTTTCAGTGTAGTGAGGCCGCTTTTTCCTGAATAATTTTCCACTCTCCCTCCAAGAAAATGCAGCTATACTTCCTTTAAATATAACCTTCTTAATAATTAAATATTTAGCGCAACAATACATAAGTATACAGCCCAAACGGATAGTAAGACGCAGTGGTAAAATAAAACTGTATGCCTATTAGTAATATATCTAGTGATTAATTTTTATCTCACACCACTTCTTACTGCCCATTCGGGCTGTTCGAATAGGCCAATTTACACTAATTGGATAAAGACGAGGAAAGTAAAATTTAGAGGAAGTGTAACCACCTTTACGTTGGTGAAGAGTAGTAAACCATTTAGCAAAAAACAAATCTTTTTTTTTTAGTACAGCTGGGATTTAAGCCCTGACATCCCGTTCACCAGACAAGATGAGACTGACACCTTAACCCACATGACACATTTTATCATAAAAGAAGACCAGCTATGTACATATTTTATCAATGTAGTTTTAACATAACGTTGGTGTCCTCTCATCTATGAGAACTGTCTAACGATGATTCTGAACACGGCCTCAGAATCAATGACCGTTTCAAATGTCCGAGGAGGAATGGTAGCAGAAACTCAGGTGTTCTAGACGGAAGGACGGGTTTCAGGAACCGAACCAGCGACCCGAAGAGTAGAGTCGCTATCGTGGGCTACTCATCAATCACGACTTGGGAGGTAATTGGGATTTAGTCGTTTCGGAGCGGTTCCTCTTGGCGTAACGGGTCTTCTATCTTAGAGTGGCGTTCCCCCACATGTTTGCTTCAATCATCCTCCGACACGTGCTCGTATGTGTGTGAGGGTGTGAGTGTGAAGGAAGGTGAGGGCGGGGGGATCGAGGTGAAGTATACAATACCGTTAACTCTTGCTCTTGTTAGTTGTTGAATTATTGCCCTTTTAAGATCGTCAAGAAAAATAAACCCTGGTGTAATGAGACGTCTACTGCTTTTTTTGTGTAAACACATTTTATAGTACTATTACTGTAATTCGAGGAAGTTATCAAACAACTAATGAACCGGGGAAGAAATGCACGTAGGTTAGATAATCCGTGGCTAAGGCCCTAGAAGAAGGGGAAATAAATATATGTTTAAAAAAAATAGTTATATGCTCTTAAACCGCGACCAATTTGAACATTATTCTCAAGAATGTAAAACAACATAATATATATGTACATTTAAATTACATAGTCGGATGGATCTCAGTGGAATAGTGCCACAACATAAATTTTATATTTGAGTTATCAACATCAATAAACTTAAAATAATTGGTTAATGTGTATTACAAAGGTTACAGTTAAAGTATATATTTATTTAAATGTATATTTAATTGTGTTGTCAATTTCGGTGGTCTTGGGGTTAAGGTGCTCGCCTCAGGACCCAATGTTCGTGGATTCAAACCCAGCTGGGATCAACGGATTCTTCTTGAGTTATACAAATATGTAGCACAACTTCCTTCGGAGGGAAAGTAAGGCCGTGGGTGCCGTGTTGATTGTGGCATGTAAGATAATCCTGGAAGGTAGGCTATGGGAAAAAACGTTTCGCGGCCAAATTGCTAGTCCCTTTCGCTCTCGCTCATAGAATTTCTCGTGTGCTGATATAATCAGTCGGTTCAGAAAGTGCACGTTAAATACCACAAATAAATAAATATTTAATTGTTCCAAATAGTTGGGTTAGTGCATACAATTTCATTCGTTTACAAATGGTTTTACTTACAAACTGAAAAGTCGGTGATTTGGGAAGGTAAACTTGCACTGAGGCATCGAAATATCTAAAGTACTATATACTTGTTGGTAAACGAATGGGTTTTCACTTTATTTAAAAAATTTCAACTCTTTTATAATTCCGAATCAAATTACTTTTTAAATAATACCTTAATAAATTGTTCAATAGAAGAGATTAATTAAATTTGTTCTGGTTAACGTGAGCTTTCTCAAAATATTGTTTCAACACATGACTTACAAACTAAATTATTTTTCAGACCTAAAAACTCAATATTCAAACCTTTAATTAAGTATTGCAAAAGCAAAGGCCCCAAGTTCATCAATTTATTATTATTATTAATATTATTTACATTGAAGTCAGGGACTCTTAGTTCAATATGCAGACGATCTACCAAATGAGTTGAGTAAACCTCCAAAAATATAGAGCCATATTCAAGCTCACCTCCCAAGTGCTATTAAGGGCTATAAATAATTAGTATATCTACTTAATAGCACATGTGGAGGAAGGTTACTTTTAATATATTAAAACAGGAATTATTTGGATGAATGCCATTACATTACAATACGGGAGTCTCTATCCCTATTACATCTTATCTGGGATCAAACATTAACACCTCGCCCTCTGTTTCAGAGATGTCTTGTTTGTATTCAAGTATTTACTTGAACATTCTTTAATGCTGATGAAACATTTATGTATTCTCGTATTAAATAAAGTCGTGTTCGAGATGAGACTTCGAGAGAGGTACTGTACACTCCGTCGAGATTGTAAGGTAGCAACTCACTGGCTCAGCCCACGGGGTATGCTATACCTCCTCGCATGACTGCAGGATAGTTTGCCTAGGCTACGCCCAAGGCCGGATTTAAAGAAAGCATTAAGTCCTTAAAATATTTCTTGCCT
>CABFOV010003976.1:0-43045 GCA_902141375.1 Timema poppense | reverse complement strand
CCCCCCCCTCCCCACTTAACAATAATGTGCCTTCATACTTGTACAATGTACAATACTATCTTCCTTGTCAACACAACATACGTCACAGTTTGTCAAAGGGGAAAACATATAATAGTTTCTACAAGGAGTAGTTTTCTAAGCTCTAGTTACATCCAGCAGTTGTAACTAGTACAAGAAGTTGTGGTCTCTATAAAGAAAAGTTTCTACATGAAGTAATTTCTTCAATGATTTACTGAAAAAAAGTAGTTTTTAGATGGCTAATAATTCATGTCAACTGCTGTAACTGTATTACGTAGTTTCTGGAAAGAATAATTTATGTAAGTAGCAGTTTCTTTACGGAGTAGTTTTACAAAGAGCAGTTTCTCCTAGGAGTAGTTTATACAAGTAGTAGTTTTTACAAAGAGTATTTTCTCCTAGGAGTAGCTTATACAATGGTAGTTTGCTTATGTATGATTCCTTCCAACCACTGTAGCTGTTAGAAATAGTTTCTAAAAGTTTCTGCAAGTAGTAGTTGCTATTTTTAAAAAAAGTAGTTTATGTAGGGAGTATTGTCTTCAAAGAGTAATTTTGTAAGGAATAGTTTCTTCCAAAAGTAGTAACTGTAGGAAGTAGTTTCTGTAGGTTGTTGAGTAAACCGAGGTACAGACCAACAATGAAAGGCATGATCCATTATTAATTTTAGTTTCTAGTGGATGTACTAAGGTACAGTCACAGCAATGAAAGGTAGGAGCCAGTATGAGTTTCTAGTGAGTGTAACAAGCTACAGTCACAGCAATTAAAGGCAAGGGCCAGTATTGGTTTCTAATGGGTGTACTGAGGTACAGCCACAGCAATAAAAATAAGGAGCTAATATTAGTTGCTAGTGAGTGCACAGAGGTATAGTCACAGCAAGGAAAGGCAAGAGCCAGCCGGAGTGCGAATTGTTCGTTGTTGCAGAAGGTAAAGTTTCAAGCTCCAGCGCCTCCTCTCATCCTTCCTGCCAACTTTTATTAAGTCGTGTTTAAGACGATTCTCGTTTTGAATAATAATCCTAATAATTTTCTTGAGCAAGTTAGAATTATATATATAACAACTAAGCTATCAGCCCCAGATGGTGCGACAACTTGAAGAATTAGTTTTGGAAGAGGGAATATAGTTAGCGAAAGTGTTTCTCGCTGTTTGTGAGTGGAAGATAAGTCTAAGTACCGATAACTGTTTGGCCTACTAATTCAACTGGGCTCTCTAATTACGTAGCATATATCATCATATTTTATTTAGAAAAGGATTTGATTTTTATGTAGACCTTAGATAGCTACTATCACAGGTTCAAACTATTAATTATTTTTTACCCTTGGATTTATCTTGGGATTTGAACTTATGGACAGTTCATTTACAGTGTACAGACCTGGTACAGTCAATTCAAAGAGTACATACCACGTATAGTCACAAACACTTGTGTACAGTTAATAGTACTTTATTATCATTGGTATTTACTTAGTCTTTTTAACAAAGTTTTATTTAAGATGCTACTATCAAACAATGTTGAGTGTTGTTCAAAGTTTGTTCAACTCCACAGAAGTTCCAATATATATTATCACAGCCTACAGCTACTTATGTGATTCTAAACGATTCTAGGAAAAAGCGCAAGTGAAAGAAGCGCTCACGAAAACTCCACACAGAAAAAACCCCACTACCATAAATGCTCACAGGAAAAAAGTTCACACGGAAAAATGCCCACATGGAAAAAAACCCAAACGGAAAAATGCCCACAAGGAAAAATGCTCACATGGAAAAATGCCCACATGAAAATTGTTCAAACGAAAAATGCTCACGTGAAAAAAAACTCACGGAAAAAAAAAGGTCATAATAGCAGTGTGCACACGGAAAAATGTCCATTGAGTTGAGACAAATGCCCCCATTCATTTTTACTTTGTCATCAAAAGAGAAAGTATTGTAATCGTGAAAAAATTGAAATCGAAATAAAAAATTTAAACAAGAAAAAAACTGCATTTTACAATTCTGTCAGTCTCCTTGTCTGTCTGTCTGTCTGCTCAAACTTGATATTTAATTTGTACAAGTCTATACCTCAGGATTTTTTTTTCCACCCTAGCCCTCAAATGAAGGATGATGAGTGCTTTTTTTGAATTCCAATTTCAAAAATGGCTTTAATGATTTTGATTGAAATTGATGTATAGACTATGTTTGACCTCCCAAATAAGTGCGATAACACATTATATTTGGTTTTTGGGTAGAAATTAGTTGAAAGGCTGATGAGTAATTTTAGAAAATTCGAAATATTTTGAAAGCGGCTCTAACGATTTTGTTCCAAATTTGTAAATGTGGTATGTATGTCACTACAAAAATAAATTTTATGGAACACCGCACGGACTTTCTCGCTCTAGTGTTGAAAAATGTAGAAATTTACTCAAAACTCTAAATATAATATTCACTAGCGAACCTGTGAACAAATTGTGCTATAATTACAAACAATTTTTTTTAATCGCGGCTATAAATTTTATAATTTTATTTCTAAAGAATTAACGTCTTCATTTGTACATCTAGACCAATAAAAAATATCGATATTGGGTCTCCAACGGTCAACCCTTCGTATTAAAATGTTGACTTTCGGTTAAAATATTCGACATTTTATTAGGGGATGCACATCTTATGGTTATCGCATTGCTATTAAATTTCTCTTTTATAAATTTTGACCATTGAAATAGGTAATTATTGACTATTGGGTATAAAATGAGAGAGATAAATCATTGCTGTAACAGAGGTGGATCCAGGAATGGATCATGGGAGGAGCGCATCCCTCTTCAAGTAATTAAACTGATTAAATCATTGTTAAAGTCACTACTAGTTTTATTGTCACGTAATACTATCTCACTAACCAGATTTTATTTTTCAAAATTGTTATTGGTAACATTATTAAATGATTAATATACGGTAATTATTATTAATACTTAAAACAATCACATTAAGTATTAAAATGGTGAAAATGGGCATTCATGAAACTACCCAAATTTAAGTTGTGTGCATCTCACTTTGTTGCACAAATATTGTTTAGGCTTAAATTTATTTTATCATTTTTATTACTACTATTTCAATGATTAATAATAAATAAAGATCTTTAAAATAATTTATTTTTAAATAAGGTGCTTTAAATAAAATCTTTGAATAATACCACACACATAACGTGTTAATTGGTATAATGTTTAAACTTATTTCCCCCTTAATAATCACTAAATATGTTATTATTTTCTTTTAATAAATTTCAATACTAATAGCAAATTTCGTGTTATACCCTTCATTAGAGGATTATTCTCAAATTTAGCGTTATACTGAAAAATTACTCAAAGTTTTCCTCTCAAAGTTTGAAGTATTTTTATGTCAAAATTTATTGACGCCCCAACTCAATCCAGATGGGATCACCCATGTCCATCCCGCTCTCACGAAAATCCTGTATTCACCCCTGTGCTGTACAAACACTTACCCTGAGAGGTTAAAGGAAAAACATCAAATTATTGAAAGACTTACTTATTTGCTTACTCTATGGCATTAGAGAATTATTGCGTTTGAACTTAAGTATCT
Source organism: Timema poppense (assembly GCA_902141375.1). Classification (NCBI taxonomy): domain Eukaryota; kingdom Metazoa; phylum Arthropoda; class Insecta; order Phasmatodea; family Timematidae; genus Timema; species Timema poppense. Next base: position 39,472 of record CABFOV010003976.1, on the reverse strand, counting down.
CTTCACAACTAAAGCTCACAAAATTATATTGATATATTTGCCAATGTATCAGAAACTATTGGTTTTATAAAAATATATTTCAAATAAAAGTTTTTTACTTTTAATAGTAAAATTGTACAGTGATAAGTTGTTTAGTATCTCAAATAGTTGCAGAAATATAAAACATTTTTGCTTCTGTAAAGAACCCTAAAATTATTTTCATGGGAAAATTAAAAAAAAAACAATTTTATTTATAATCTTAATCAACGCTTAGGTGCGAACTTTAATCAAAATTGTTATAGCCGATTCTGAAATTTTTCTCAAATAGAATTTACGCGTCAGACCGGAATCCTTAAAATCATTTTGATGAAAAATTGAGGCTATCCATTTAGTTTGTAATATTTATCGAAGTTTAGGAATGAAATTTAATCAAAAATTGTGATAAAATCGATTTTTTTAGCTTTCTGCTCTTAAGGAAACTACCCTTAATTTGAGGGTTGGATATCCAATTCCAAAATTTCCTCGGGGTAATCGTATGAAAACCCTAGAGACCGAGTCTTAGCCCAATCGGTAAAATAGTTTAGGTTCTAGTCTGAGGTACAGACTGACAGACAGATGTACAGACAGACAGACGGCATTACGAAAACAACTTTTTCGGATTCGGAGGATCGTGAAACGTCGACATTCATCAAAATCTTGAGTTCAATTTTTTTTAATGATCACAATACTTGCTCTACCTGTAAGGTAGTGAGAAAGTAAGAATATTGATATTGGCTCCCCAAGGATCAACATTTCACATTAAAATGTCAGCTTCCAGTTTAAATTTTTTATAGTAATAATTTTTATTTTATGTATTAAGTGGCTTACTTATTAAACTACACCAGCATGTAGATCTAAATTAGATGTATAATTAAATGTATAATTACTGTATAATTAAATATAATTCTATTTTGATATATTTTTGTATTTTATTTGAACCCTAAGCACTTGTTATAAACATTGGTTATGTTGTTCTAGGGCCAGAATTTTGATGACCTAAAATATGTCGAAATGTATCCATAAAATGACACTAACCATTCCAAAAAAAATTATTTTAAATTAACATTATTATTATTAGCATCGCGTCTTACTACCCGTTCGGGCTATACGCACTTATGCTAATGTGTAATGGTAGGGTGATTGTGAGATGAAATGGAGGACCTACAGCTTAACGTAGAATCCGAACCACGGTGGACGCCTGGCATTCCCCACATTCACAAGATGTCTTATCAGAGGTGAATGAAGGGTTTGGTAATCAGATAAATCTATGCCGGGACCGAGGATCGAACCCCGGTCGCCAGCACAGAAGTCTGACACCTTNTATGAATGCACAAGAATAAATCAAACTCGTACTTTACAAGTGTAAACAAAGAGGTTAGTAATGCAATACCCCAATCAAACTTGTATTCCGTTAAAAATTAACTTTGATTTATAATCTTTTTCGTGTGGGCATTTTTACATGTGAGCATTTTCGTGTGAGCAATTTTTGGTGTGGGCATTTTTCATGCGGGCATTTTTCATGTGAGGATTTTTCGTGTGGGTGTTTATCCTTGTGCGCGTTTGTCTGTGTGGGCATTTTTCCATGCGAGCATTAGTGCACTTCCTAGTTCGAGCAGTTCAACAATTCAACGTCGGCAGCGAAAATTGTTACCCAGTGATTCTTATATTGTAGCATGTAACAAAACAAGTCTTAAAGGTAAAGATGGCCATTGTTGGTCTTCTGTATCAACAAATAAGCCGTATTGTCCATATTCGCCAGGGACCAAAGGACTGCGTGAAAGATATGTACCGTTCACCACCTCCAACTCTAGCCGCTAGAGGCCACAATAGCCGAGAAGAGGATAGGCGGACTCTATAAGGAATTTAATGTAACAAAAATAGGAACATTTGCAAGTTTAAGAAATAATTGAAGTATGTATTCAAAGTAAGACAACAGAGGTAAATATATAATACATGGCTGGCCTCACAAGGCGAACTGAGTAGGGTTGAAAAACATGTAAATATAGCAGAGACTGCGCTTGCGCAGTATATTTGAGGATATATTTCACAATCTCAAAGTAATAGTAGCCCCTGAAGAAGACTACGTTTGAAACAAGAGCGTTATATCATAAATTATTTATTCATACGAATTAATCTGGAAGAAAACCAATAATAATCAAAAATCGTTAATATAATAATAAAGAGGTTAAAGAGCTCCTTTACTTGGTTAACAAAGCGGTTGAATCATCTTTGTGAATTCAGACTCGACAAACAGACTAAATCATTAAACATTTGAAACCTTATTGTATTAATAAAGAGCTTAAAGAGCCTGAACTCTAAAGGTATAAGGTATTTCCATTATTGGAATATTAAAGAGATTAAAGAGCTCTTATACACGGTTAACAAAGCACCTGAATCACCATTGTGAATTCTGACTAAGCAAACAGGGTAAACCATTAAACCTTTGAATCCTTACTATTTTAATAAAGAGCTTAAAGAGCTCCTCTACACGGTTAACAAAGCGCCTTAATCACCTTTGTGAATTTCAACTAAACCATTAAAATTTAAGATTAAATTTAAATTCACATATCAATTCTGATCAAAATAAATTACACAAAGGTTTGACTTTCCAACATAACCCAAACCTCTGTGGGCCTATTACTTCCACCAACTTTGAAGTAGTCGAGAAGATTTCGACTTGTTAATATTCAACATTATAATAGAAAACAAAGCAATATTACATTAGAATACTGATAATTTCTCACTAAACGAATCGGTTATTGTTAAAGTTAAAGCTTATAAACAAAAAAAAATCACTTTTATAATTTATCTAAACAAAATACGTCTACAAAATATCATCTATAATTTAGACATTATCAAACTTTAAAGTTAAACAATTATTGGTAACTACAAGTGCAGTAAAATTTATATTTAAACTATATTTTCCAAGCAAGAAAAAGAATCAAGAAGTTGCTACCTACTAATAAGTCTTAGGCCCAATCTTACAAAGTCACGTTAAAGTCCTCGTAACTTAACCGTTTGTAAAGTCAAACCGTTGGTTAAACTTAGCGTTGCGTTTTACAATACTATTTTTATGTGCACGTCAAATTTACGGATAGGTGCCTTCCATTAGTTCTTAGCGTTAACTTTCTCGGGGCGCTAGATTTGTGTCAAAGCTTTTGATTGGCCTAACTTGGCCATAGAGATTATAACCAAGTCATTACAACGTATATGTAACTGTTATGAAAAAATCAATCAAAACGAGTTCAATTCATCAAATTTGTTAAGGTTATCTGCTATATTTTATCGTATTTATTTTCCTGCTAAAATGTCTGTTGAGAATCATAAACGCGAACGAAGTGTAAATTTTAGCAAAGAAGGGGAGATGTTGCTGATTGAATTAATAGGTAAATACAAACAAAGGATTTAAAATAAACAAACTAATGCTGTAACATGGAGACAAAAAAATGAAGCTTGGCAAAAAAACTCTGTAGTGAATTTAATGCAGTAAGTGGATCGATTCACAGATCAATTTCAAACCTAAAATCTAAATTTGATAATTTAAAAAGGAAGACGAGGAAAGTGTCGGCCCACAACAAACACGAGATTTTCAAAACCGGGGGTGGTGTGCCAAATTTTATTTAAAGACCCGGTTCTGGACAAGATAGAAGACATGCTGAACATTTCTATAAAAGGACTGGACAGAAGAATTTCTAATACTGTATTTTTGTTTAGGTGAAAACGTAAAAAAAAAATCTTCATCATTATAAAATTCCAGGAAATTCTTTCGTTCTAAGTATCTCTTCGGACTTCGAAGCCTTGGGTTCCTTAGAAGGTGTAACTCACCTTCAAAGTCATCATAATCATACAATAAATCAGCCATTTCATAATATAAATAAAAGTAATCTCACTTTAATAATAACAACAATCGCCTTGAAAACAATATGGCGGGTGTTTAACGTTGTTAATGTGGACGTTATGTTTGCTAACCGGAAGGTAGACCTCGCGTTAACTTTACGAGCACATTTACGTGAACATTAGCACTATCCAAACATTGTAAAATCAAAAGTAGTGGTTGTTATTGCTTAACCTCATGTTAAGCCCTAACGAATAGAATAACATGACATTGTAAAATTGGGCCTAAATATTACAAATAAACTAGCGCCTAAGCGGCAAAAGGAAACATTAAGTTTTCCATAAAACAATTTTACTTTCAAAAATAAATCTTCTAGTGAGAAACTACTGACGCCTACACTGAACGATTTTAATCACATAATTAACTAAGTGTTCAAACACCCAAACCCATTATAGGTCGATTATATTTAAATATTTAACAAAATATAAAGATTTTATGTTTTGTCATTCTGGAGCGATTATGTCCAAGTCCAGACCAGGACCTATCGTGGTGGTGTCGGAATTAATAATCAACCATGTTCCTAAGTTTGAAGTCAAATAGCATGCTCTGATGCTCCCTGAAGGGGAGCACGAGAGCAAGTTATCAGAGCAGCAGCTTTATATAGGTCTAGTTGATAGATATAAGGGGGGGGGGGATAATCTTCATATAAAACCACGTTGCGAGCACGTGCTAGCAGCATGATTCTCTTGTTAACAACCGTCATCATCCAGACACGTCCTCTAGACACGTCTTTCCGGAAATCTGGTGAGTTGACAGTGAAGATCACATGAGGTTATCTGTCGGCCGGCTAGGCCAATCAGCATAAGCTTATACTGTTTCTGCATTATATGAGGACGAATTTTGTGAACTTATAGGAATACTTATTTTATCCACTTCAGCAAAGGACAATCATCCACATTCCAAGGATATGTTCAATTCCTAGTATAGTGGCAGTAGATACAAATCTTCTATGAGCTGCGACAGGTTTGATTTCATTATTGAGTGCTTACGATTCGATGATCGTGCAACAAGAGAAGAAAGAAAATAATAAGATTGTTTTGCTGCGTTACGAGAAATCTGGTAATATTTTATAGAGGTTGTATGGAATATTCTAAACCCTGTTCGTATCTTACTATTTATGAAAAATTATTAGCTTTAGATGTATATGCAATTTTAGGATATACATACCTAATAAGCCAGCAAAATATGGAATCAAAATTGTAATTATATGTGATACTGCCACAAAATACATTATTGACGCAGTCCCGTATCTTGGTAAAGGTACGACAACTAAGAGTATGCCTCTTGCAGATTATTTTGTCAAAGAACTGACTAAAACTGTTCAAGGTTCAAATATAAATATAACATTCGATAGCTGGTTCGTATCAGTCCCTCTCGCTATTGATATGTTGGATTGCAAGTTCACTTCTGTTGGAACGCTACATCATAATAATAGAGAAATACCACAAGCAATGTTAGTCACCAAAAAAAGAAAATCTGCCTCATCTAGGTTTGTTTTGATGGTCCCAAAACAATGGTATCATACAAAACTAAGAACATTAAAGTAGTTTTATTATTGTCAACATGTGATGAAAAGCCAAACATCAATGAACAGACCAAAAAACCTGATATTATTGAGTTTTACAACTCAACAAAAGGGGCTGTTGATACGATGGATCTAATGTGTAACCAGATGGCATGCAATAGAAAAACAAGGTGGCCAATTTAGGTTTTTTATGGTATGATCAATTTAACTTTGGTAAATTCATATGTGATGTAATATGTTAATAACAAAGTAAGTAAAGGAGAGAAACCAATAACATGACGTCAGTTTGCTAATTATCTACACTGTGAACATGTGCGGCCATGGCTTCAACGCCGTCTTGAAATTTCTAATCTTCCGCGGCCACTTCGTCAAGAGATAGCGGAAATCCTAAATTTAAGCCAGTCTATATTTCAACAAAATCAACCTGAACTACAAACCAGGAATATATGTGCTTTCTGTCCATCAAAGAAATGAAGAATGACAAGATACCTGTGCTGTCACTGCCCCAAAGAAATGTGCGGAGAACATCAAGGAAAGTGCTGTGAAGGATGCCTAGAGGGGACTTTAGATGTTCATCATATTTTAGGTTAAAGGTAAAACTTTTTATTTTTGTAAATAAATTATAGCTTTGTGTATATTTTTTATTTCTTACTGAATTAGCTATGCTCGTCTCAGAGACTAATCTTTAGCTTTAACGTGATTCCTACAACGCCTTAGCTTTCTAGGGTTAGCTCCACACCATTAATCTGCCTCCTGGGCTTAAGGCGAGGTACCATAACATCTTTCCTCTTGTTTTAGGGCTCGTCAGCCAATTTAAGTAGTTTGTATAAGACATAAGAATTTACGACCGAGTTCATAATCCACATAACACGTTATAAGCTCCTAGTTATGGTGAACTCCTATCGACCAGTTATTGTCTTTTTAAAACCAAACATCTCAGGCTAAGATTTCAACCGAAGATATCTTTAGGTTAAGTAACCGGCACTTTGAACCGAATGAGTATCTGCCGGGCCTACCCTTACCCACGCGACCAACAAGTTAACGAACTAACGAGATAATGAGATGACGGGGAAACAAAAACTACTAGCAAGAAACACACACACAAAAAACAGCCCCCTTTCCTCTAGAGGGGGCCTCGTTAGGGAGACTACGCCCCCTTTGAATACTGACAATGTAGCGTTAATTAAAACAAGCGTTAATTAAGTAAACAAACTGAAAACTGTTCTTCCTCCCGCTCTCCTCCCCGCTCCTGAGGCAAGTCTCGGCAGTTGATAAATGGAACCAAGAGAGAGAGGGAGAGAGAATGATAGAAAGACAGACAGTTAATTGATTTGTTGTTTGAAGGTTTGCAAGAGGATGGAGGCTCTATTATGTTACCAACTTAGCGGTCTAGTCTACCCTGCCAGGACCAGGCTTGTGTTTGCTCTTCTTGTTGGTGGGAACTCTTCACTGCAGTCATTTGAGAAGCCCCTAGTTGTGTCCCTTGGACCAGGCACCTACTCCTTGTCATAGCGGGAACTACAACACTAGGACCTCATCACAGCAGGGACTACAACACTATGACCTCATCATGGCAGGGACAACAACACTAGGAGCTTATCACAGCAGGGACTACAACACTATGACCTCATCACAGTAGGGACTATAACACTATGACCTCATCATGGCAGGGACTACAACACTATGACCTCATCACAGCAGGGACTATAACACTATGACCTCATCATGGCAGGGACTACAACACTAGGACCTCATCATAGCAGGGACTACAACACTAGGACCTCATCACAGCAGGGACTACAACACTATGACCTCATCATGGCAGGGACTACAACACTAGGACCTCATCATAGCAGGGACTACAACACTAGGACCTCATCACAGCAGGGATTACAACACTAGTACCTCATCATAGCAGGGACTATAAAACTACGACCTAGTCACAGCAGGAGCTACAACAACAGTACCTCATCATGGCAGGAACTACAACACTAGTACCTCATAATGGCAGGAGCTACTACACTATGACCTCATCGTGGCAGGGACTAGAACACTAGGAGATTATCACGGCAGGAACTACAACACTAGTACCTCATCACAACAGGGACTACAACACTAGTACCTTACCACAGCAGGGACTATAAAACTATGACCTCGTCACAGCAGGAGCTACAACAACAGTACCTCATCACAGCAGGGACTATAACACTAGGCCCTCATCATGGTTGGGACTACAGCTCTAGGGATTCGTCATAGCAGGGACTATAAAACTACGACCTAGTCACAGCAGGAGCTACGACAACAGTACCTCATCATGGCAGGGACAACAACACTATGACCTCATCGTGGCAGGGACAACAACACTATGACCTCATCGTGGCAGGGACAACAACACTAGGAGCTTATCACGGCAGGAACTACAACACTAGGACCTCATCACGGCAGGAACTACAACACTAGGACCTCATCATGGCAGGGACTACAACACTAGGGCTACGTCAATGTAGGGACTACAACACTAAACTCACAATATAATATCTAAAGTAATATATTAAGAGATAGGCCTATTTCTAAACGTCTAATTGCTATTATTGATGTGAAATATAATCGGTGTATATATAATTAGTTTATATTTTGTTTTCAATCGGTGGGACTATTAATATTTATTTCGGTGATAGAACTAAGTACAAACTATGAAGAAATTGTTAGTTGGTAAGAAGGTGCACAGACAATGTTCTTCAAATCAGGAGCACATAAAATGAACCTGCCTGCTAAATTGTCTCGAGCACGTTTCCTCTCTACGTCCTATTGTACATGGAAAGAGAACTGATTGAAGCGGCCGACATTGGAAGTGCAGTTATTCTTGAGTCAATCAATCCCGCCTCTATTGTCGTACCGATAACTCCACTAGTTCTTACACTAGCCACTGAAAGATGGATGGCGGGGTCTCCAGTAGAAGGCACGCTAGTAATCTATCTCCCTGGGGCAGAAAAACACAAGGGAATACCGGCTACTGCATCATTTTATGTCTCTGTTAGAAGAAGGAACGGATGTAAATATCACAAACAATTCTTCAAATATTATTATATTAAGGTATCATTAGTATTATTATCACTGTTTAATTATTATTTTTAATGGGTTTTATCATAGTGTTAATATAATTATTGTATTTCTTTCTTTCGAAGGTATTTGATTTCCTTACTTAAATCTCTATTTACATACATACATTATATAGAAAACAACACAATTGAAATAATAATTTTCTCCAATCCCTATGGGTTGTCAAAAACAACATTTATAAAATTATTGTATTTTTTTATATAAGAACATGATTAATTAATATTAATAAATTAAGGTTATATTAAGGTATAATTAGTATTATTATCACGATATAATTATTATTTTTAATCGGTGTTTATCATAGAATTAATAATTATTGTTTTTTTTATATATGTATAAGAACATGATTAACTAATATTAATAAATTAAAGTTATTTTGAAGCGTATAGCCAAACGGGTAGTAATATTTGGTGCTAAAAAAAAGTGGTTTAATGGGTTCGATAGTAATTAAAGGATGAATATCCTCCACTAGTGATTCCTAAGTTTCATCCAACCGTTTACAATGTCTCACACCACACCCCTTATCAGATATAAATACGAAATTAAGTTTTTTTGCCATGTGATGATAAAGCCCTGTGTATGTATTTAAGTGTTGTTGTTCTATATTTACCCCCCACCCCGTGTGATTATTAAATGAGACTCGATGTGTTATTTAGTAGGGTTGACATATGTAATTACAAGGTATATGAACTGTTCTACTAGAGTAGGTAGATAAAGAAGGAAGAATTGTTGTGGCCACCCTGTATCAAGTGGTAGAGAGAGATAAACAGTCACTGATATCTCCATCATGTGGGGGTCATTGTCTCCAGGGACTTTGAGGGGACAGTGAGCGATGAAGTAGCTCTCTTGAGACTTCCTACCCTCTCATTTCTCCATTTGAAGCAGAGTTGTGTCGTCTGAACCACGCTCATGCCTGTCTTCGAGAGTGGGGCTCACTAGTTTGTATAATATGGACGTAATAAGAAGTGTTAATACAGGCATAGGTGGTTCTGATCAAGGCCTTAGCTAGAGAGGGCTTAGAGGCTCAACTTTCCTTCCCCCTGAAAATTGACAAAAATATGTCTTATTTAAGGTTCAAACAAAACAAGAAAGGGTTCATTAGTCAATAAACAAAGCTGGGCATACTAAGACCAAATATTAGCAAAGGAAAATAGAAAGTATTAGTGAATGTGAGGAGGGTTGTGAAAGTGGTTAACTCTTTTAGATTAGGAAACAGCAAAACATTTAATCTTGAAGCTATTCGAACTGTAATTCCGAGAACACGTCGCAAATGAGTCGGCAAATCATTGAGAATCAAAGGGTGGGAATAGGATAAGTAGAGGGGGAGTTGGGGTGCCAAGCTATCAACCCCCAACTGGTTGTAGCTTGTGAAAATATAAACAGAGGCAGTTTGTGAACAGTTTGTTTGGAGATAAGTGCGTGTTATAAATACTGTGATGTGTAAATGCTTTAATTTTTGTAAGTTTAGAGTGTAGTGTAGATTAGTGCTAATTAGTTGAGTTTGTTTAGCACCACGTCTTATACCGTTAATTAGTTAGTTCTTGTGTAGGTTAAACTGGTTTACTTATTCCAAATGCTAAATTTTATTTTCTAATTTAACACTATGATGCATTCCTGCAAATTAACAAACCAATCTAGTCTACTTTCTTTTTATTTAATAGGATTATACTTCTAAAAGCTACAAACATTTTTTTTATACTAACAATAATAACATTTTAATACACAGTATTGTTAGTGTTTTAGTTTTAGCACCACGTCTTACTACTAGTTCGAATATGTACTAATTATGCTAATGAGTTAGGGATTAGGAAGGTTGAATTTAGAGGAAGTGTACCCACATTTGCATTAAGGTGGATTGGAAATTTTTTTGTGAAAAGCCCTTCCCAGTAAGCCTGGCCAGGATCGAACCTCAATCTCCCCATCTTCAGCAGTCCAGTCTACTGCAAGAGTAGCTCCTTATACCATGTGGCCACCGAAGCGGGTGAGTATTAGTGTTCTTTCATAGGCATATAAAATATATATAAAATGTTAATGCTGCAGATCACACGATTTGGCGTATAAATACCTGTTGAAAATTGTTATACGTTAATTTTGTAGCTATCAAATAAGTGTCTTCCTATCTGAATCTGACTGTAGCCAGTTCCGTCGGAAGAGTGTGCTGTCCAACTAGAACACTAAAAGCCCCCCTCCCCCTCTTTCCAACCATTGGTCACCCTTTTCAATACCCCTGTGTTTCATAAATATAAGAGTCAAAGTCTTCACGACATTAGGTTAATTCAGAAATGTCTTTATTTGAAAAGTGTACAATTTCGGGATAGGGGCAGGATTGATTCAACCTTATCCTTACAAGAATATTTTTAAATCTCCAACTTTATTAGAGAAATGGTGGTAGAAACTTATTTGTGTAGGGGGCGGGGGGATTAGCGGGTTATTATACAAAAAGTGGTTTGGAGGGACTGGGCCCTTTTTTCCCTGGCCTAAAGAGTTCCTAAGGCCCTCCCCCGACAAACGTTTGACAATTGTATGCCGCTATTGAAGAGGCACTAGCCTGAAGTGTTTTTTTAAAATAATATTCCTCTAGAACTTATTTGGAGTGGTTTTCCCTCAGATTTTTGTTTTAATGTTGATGCCCCTAGAAGATATTTATAATGGTCCTTACCTGATATTTTATTTTCAATTTGATACCTTTAGAATCTATATGAAGTTTGTTTTAGTCGTGTCATATTCTAAAATATAAGAGGGTAGTGAAATAAATCTACAAGGAGGCAAATTTATTCCAGGGGGGAAAACTATTTTCATGGAGAAATTTCAACCCCCACCCCACTTATATATTTATTTAATAAGTGGTAAGTGTTCAATGTAAATTTTTGGACTTACTGGAAGGAGACATGCTATTTAATTTTCCAAGAAAACAACCCCATAGCGTCAGCGTCAGCCTGAAATCGAGATATACCGACCGAGCGGCCGCCACCGTTAGAGGTGATAGTGCCAACATTTCTGCTAGAGGGTGTCATGTGGTCAGCACAACGAGCCCTTTGGCCATTAATCTCAGTTTTCTAGGCATGAACTGCTACTTATTTGCACTCACAAGGCTAAGTTTGACCCCGTTCCATGTAATTTTATAAATGCTAAGCAAATTGGTAATCCCTAGCATTTATAAACATAAAAATTAACTCCAGATAGCTTATAGAATAATATAACATTAGTTTGTTTGTTTTTTGCTGGTGGCAGGTGGGTGGGTTGCACCCTTAATCCCCCTGAAATTTTGTTCTGGCCATGGCATTTTTTCGGACACAGCTTACAATTCTCAGCCTGTTCTACTTTGCTAGACAAATATGTCACTATACCAAATTAAATAAATGCCAGGTAGAAAATAGCTTCCATGCCTTTATAAGTGTTAAATTCTTTCAAAATGAGAGACAAATAAAATAAAATTACACCGTTTAAACAATTTAAAACTACGTCTGCTCCTCAGAAAGCATATGTTGACGTAATTAATTTATTAGAGAATGTTTGTGGCTTGGTCCTTTGAATCAATAGGGAATTAGGTTTGAAGGATACCTGAAGCTTGGTCCTTCGAGGCAAGAGGGGTACAGGCTTTGAGGATACTTGGAGGTTGATCTTGTGGAATTAAGAGGGGGACAATCTTGGAGGATACTTGGGGTTTGATAATGTGTAGAAACAGAAGGACAAGCTTGAAGAATACTTGGAGCTAGGTCCTGAGGAGATAAGACTTAAGGTAATCGGGAGCTTGACCATGAAAAATATGAGTAAACAGGCTTGGTGGGGTCGAGTAAATGAACTCCTTATGTACATTTTCAACATTTAATATCTGTATTATCTCGAAAATAGGCCCAACACGATGCCGCTAGAGTTTGGGACTGTGAATGTCACGGATAAAGATAGTTTTCACTTTTTTTAAGTTCCTCACTGCGCCGCTAAAATTTAGGATTATTTACTCGAACTAAGACAGTTATCACTGTTTCAACAGAATAATTTCCCTTGTAAACATTGATTTTATCATTTAAACTATCCCTAGCCTTATATTTATGATTTACTCTTTATCATTATTACATTAATACCATATTAATTAGGATAACATTATTAGTTATAAGTTAACATTGCTCTATTTCTACATATAAAGTAAAAATGCATTTTGATAGTCTAATCGTCTGGCAAACACGAGCCTCGTTGACTGGACTTTAAGTCATTGAGTTTCTAATGTTTATAACAGTAGACACAAAATCAAAATAATGTACAGTACAATAATCATACAAACATACTATTAGGTAAAATAGCCTTTTGAGGATTGAATACCTATTAAAAAATTATCTATGTTGTAATAATTATTCAATACTAAGTCAATTATCAGACTTAAAAGTTTGTTTGTCATAAATTTTAAAATGTTTGTTTTATCAATAAGGGTTATTTTACCTAATTATTATGTGTATATATGTTAGTGTACATTATCTTCATTTTGTGATAATTGTTATAAACATTTAAAATTCAATAAGACCAAATTTAATTAATTTAACAATTCTTGACTAATTTCTCGAAATAATGTATTGTATATCTCTCCTTACTAAAAATTAAATATATTCTTCGAAAAGAAATAGTTTTTGTCTGTCTGTTATGAGAGTTGCGTGATATCTGCTGAAATTTTAAAAATAGAAACCCCTGTGCACAAACATGCGCACCTCAAAGCTGGAATTTTAAATTATATATTTTTTTTAAATTTATTCAAAACCCTGTCCGAAGAGATAAAATTAAGAGTTTTTATTTTTTATTTGAAGCAAAGAAAAACGTTTCCTAGGGTAATAATGCAATGCATGCGTGGCTGGTTGCAGTGGGTGACCCCGATAGTACATGATATTTGCATTATATTTTATCATCATAGCCAAGATTTGTACTTAAACAACATTTGATCATTAATTCGAACTCTACATCATGCTTAGACTTAGTCATACTTGTAAATGATACCTACATGGTATTTGTTTATAAATAGTAGGCCTAATGCTTGGCCACCATTAAATCAATTCTACGCTCATTGATCCGATAAAAGCATAAATTTGATCCTCGGTCATTGATCATATCTATGCATCGTACTTATACACATTTTAGTAAAGTCTATTGATCTATACCTCATACTTGCATAATATTTGATCATCTCTCGTTGATAAGCGAATTACACAACATTTCATCATTTATAAAAGACAGGCATTATACTTAGACATACTTTGATCATTTGTATGAGCTATTACCTCATACCTATATTTGATCATAACCATGCATGATACATACCTACATTATATTTTATGATTAATAACGCAATGTTTCTTATTCAAACAACATTAAATCATTGATCTTGACTCTATATCATACTTAGATTTGATCGTGCCTGTGCAGGATACCTACATTATTTTTGATAGTTGGTCAAACCAAAGCTTAATACTTAATCAACAATTTAATAATTGATATGAGCTCTGCATCAAACGTAGACTTGATCATAGCTCTATATCTTACTTAGACTTGACCATAACCTTGCATTATACTTACATTATATTTGATGACTGACCTTATCCATGATACGTAGTTAAACAACATTTGATCATTGATCTGAACTCTACCCAATACTTAGACCTGAACATAACCATGCATGATGTTTGCATTTATTTGTTGATTGATCATAGCCATGTATGATACTGAAATTATATTTGATGAGTGATCAAAGCTATGCTTCATACTCACACATCATTTGGTTATTGATCTGAACTCTATATCATACCTAAAACTTATCATAGCTATGCATGATACTTATGTAATATTTGATGATTGATCAAAGCAATGCTTAATATTTAAACAAAATTTGATAAATGATTTGAGCTTTGTATCATACTTAGACTTGATCATATCCACGCATGAAAACTACATTATTTTTATGATTGGTCAAACTATCCTTTATTCTTTTAAAAACCTTAATAATTGATCTGAGTTCTGCATTATACATAGACTTGATCAGGACTCTACATCATTCTTAGATTTTATCTTGCTCATGCATAATATTACAACATATTTTATTATTGACCAAAGCTATGTTTCATGCTTCAACATTCTATCATTGATCTTAATTCTATATAATACTTAGACTTGATCATTGCCACGCATGACGTTCGCATTATATTTGATGATTGACCATAACGCTGCTTTATACTCCAACAACATTTGATCATTGATCTTAACTATACATTATATTTGAACGCAACTGTGAATAATACTTGCATTATATTTTGTGATTGATAAAGCCATGTTATGTAGTACTTAAAAATTATTATTTGATCATTGGTTGAAACTCTATATCATACTTATACTTGATACTATCCGTACATTACACCAACATTTTATTTAATGATTAATTTAATCCATGCTTTATACATAAACAACATATGTTCATTGATCTAAAAGCAGAAAATCAAGATATGACTCCTACCTTGAATGGTTCCAGTCATTGATAATTTGACCTAATATAATGCCCTTTGTTGATATTTTATAAGTTTCAGCTTGATGGACTCAACCAAGGGATAGAGCTTACCTTGAATGTTTCTAATCATCAATACTTAAACCTATGAAGATAAGCTCTGTTAATATCGTTTAAGTTTCCCCACATGATATTAAGTAAGGTATGATTCTTCGCTTGAATGGTTTCATTCGTTGATAATTAGACCTAAAATGGTACCATCTTTTAATATCTAATAAGTAATAAAATTATTATTCTTATCTTGAATGGTTCCACTATGGTTAAAGTAATTTCTTCATTGACTCAATATAAAAGGAATAGTTTTTTAACCATTTAGACAGGTGCTCTTTTACCATGATATAATCGATCAAGGTGCCTTGTGTTTACCTTGAAAGTTTTTAGTTATTTCGTCGTTTAACCTATGACAGTGAGCCCTGCAACATACATAAGAAAGGTCCCTATGTTAAAGTCTAAGTAAGATTAAAGTCTCAAATCAATTATCAAATTTTTATAAGGAGGAAGAATGGATCAGATCAATGATCAAATATCACGTAGGTATCATGCATAGGTCTGAATGATGATCAAATGAAGCTTAAGTACAATACAGAGCTTGTATGAATGGTCAAATATCTAATAAGCATGAATTGTGGGTTTTGTCAAGGATATTATTAATACCATTAACGATGTGTTTCATTAATCGATGATCAAATGACATCTAGGTATCATGCATGACTCTAAGAAATGATCAAAGTTTAATGCTGGGCTAGAATCACTGCTAAAATAACCTTCAATTATGAAGAATATATTTGGTAAATCATAAAATAAAATGTTAGTACGATGCAGAACTCTAATCAAGTCTAATTATGGTGTAGAGCTCAGATAAATTATTAAATGCTGTTTAGGTATAAAGCATGGCTTTTATCAATCATTAAATATAAAGTAGGTATCATGCAATAATATGATAAAGTCAAGGTTTGAGGTTGAGCTCTGATCAAGTTTAAATATTATGCATTGTTCAGAATAATGAACAAATGTTGTTTAAATATGAAGCAAGGCTTGGTTCAATCATCAAATATAATGTAAGTATAATGCATGGTATTGATAAAGTCTAAGAATAATATAAAACTAAGATTAATTATTGAATGGGGTTTAAGTATGATCAACTGTAATGTAATTATCTTGTACGCCTATGATCAAATTTAAGTATGATGTTGAGCTCAGATCAATAATCAAATATTGTTTAGGCATGATGCATGGATTTTATTAATCATCAGATATAATGTGGATAGCATGCACGGTTATTATAAAGAAAAGTATTAGGTAGAACTCTGAACAATTCTAAGTATGATGCAGAGTTCAGATAATGCTCCAAGACCAATGTTGTTTGAGTATGAAGCGTGACCTAAGTCAAACATAGAAAACAGTGCAAGTACCATACACGGCTATTATCAAGTTTGATTAAATTGTAGGGGTTTTATTATTTCTAAGTATGCTGCAAAGTTCAAATAAATTATCAAATGTTGTTAAGGTATAAAGCATTGCTTTGATCAATCATCAAATAATATGTAAATATTATCCATGGTTATGATAAAGTTTAAGTATTATGAAGAACTCAGACCATTATCAAATGTGGTTTGAGCATGAAGCATAACTTTGATCAATCATTGGATATTAATTAAATATAACTCACGGATATAATCAAGTCTAAGTTTTATGTTGAGCTCAGATCAATGATCTAATGTTATTTAAGTATAGAGCATTGTTTTAATGATTCATACAATATAATGTATGGATCATGTACAGCTAATATCAAGTATGTATAAGTATTGTCAATAATAAGTATGAATTGTAACCATACAACATTTGAAGTCCATCGATCTATGCCTCATAATTAAAGAACATTTAATCAACGCTTGTTGATAGAAGGCTCACATAACCTTTGATCATCTATAAAATACAAGCTTTATACTTATACAGTATATAGTTGTATTACACTGGTCAACAAATTGGAATTTTTTTCTGTATCTGGTTTGTAACTGGGTGGATTTAACAAATTTTCGGCTGCTGAATTTAGTGGAAAAATCACATTATCTCTATTGCGTCACATTTCCAAGATACACAGCACTAATACAAAGCCAATAATACGACATTAGCAACTATTAACTATTTTAAATACAAACAAAACATAACCCTCATAACGCTCCTATATTTTCTCGATAGCGTAAAAAACTATTTTAAACCAACAAAAGCCACTAAAATAATCCACATTAAGCCATGATATTAATATTTACAAAGTTTATTGTCAATTTTCTTTGACAAACTAATTTAAACCAACAAAAACCACTAAAATAATCCACATTAAGCCATGATATTAATATTTACAAAGTTTATTGTCAATTTTCTTTGACAAATCAATTTAAACCAACAAAAACCACTAAAATAATCCACATTAATCCATGATATTAATATTTACAAAGTTTATTGTAAATTTTCTTTGACAAACTAATTTAAACCAACAAAACCACTAAAATAATCCACATTAATCCATGATATTAATATTTACAAAGTTTATTGTCAATTTTCTTTGACAAACTAATTTAAACCAACAAAAACCACTAAAATAATCCACATTAAGACATAATATTAATATGTACAAAGTGTAATGTCAATTTTATTTGACAAACTAATTTAAACCAACAAAAAGCACTAAAATAATCCATATTAACCCATGATATTAATATTTACAAAGTTCAATGTCATTTTTCTTTGACATAATGGGATGACGATGCTTTTATTTTGTAAGGTGTTTCATCATTTTATCTAAAAAGAAACCAACAGTTATCGCCCATCATCGAAGGGTTCCACTATCCTTGGTAATGATGCTCCATGGTCAGGATATCTTGGTGAAAGCGTTCACCCTGTTTGTCACTAACAGCACCACAATTTTCTGGGAAAAAGTTAAGATGTGAGTGTAAAAAGTGAATTTTTTGTTAAATAATACACCCCATGTTCTTATAGTTGTCCAATAGACCACTCACTATGAAAACATATTTATCGTCTCTTCTGTTGCCCAAAAAGCCGAAAACAATGGCTTTGAAAGAGTACCTAGCAACTAACTCGATATTTTAAAACTTAGTATCAAAGGTTGGAACTTTCAACAATGCCCTAATTTGTGGCCCAATGAATATACCTTCTTTTAGCTTTGCTTCACTCAACTTAAGAAACACTTTTATAAATGATTAAAGGCCTGACTTTCTTTATAAAGAGCTTTTACAAAGTTTCTCATCAAGCCTAACGTTATATGAAGCGAAGGCAAAATGACTTTACTCGGCTTAACCAATGGAGCAAATTTCACATTTTCCTTTCCAACAATATGTAATTTCCTCATACATAAGCCATTCCTTGACTTTGTAGTGGTTCTTGGTGTCTCGGCTGTCCCACAAGCACAAAAAACAACAGTATTTTGTGACTCCACCCTGTAAACCTGTAAGCAATGCGACAACTTTTAAATTACAGCACATCTGCAATTCATAATTTTATATTTGATTCCCTCCATCAGCAAAGCCATACTTTCATAAGTTTCCCTCATGTCCACCGCATGCACCAAAGGCACTGATGGAAGTTTGTTGCCATTATGCAATAGCACTGCTTTAAAGTTTGCTTTAAATGAATCAATAAATATTCTCCACTTATGTAGATTATGTTGAACACCCAACTCCATCATCAAACCATTCACGTCTGTGCACACACACATTGAATTCTTGATTTCAAAATCTCCAGACAAACAGCTATTTCTTGTTCTAAAACTTGAAATCTTTGTACCTTGTTCTAGGAGGTTCCATTGTTGCAGTCTAGAACCCAACAGTTCAGTTTTCTGTTTAGAAAGTTTCAAATCATGGACCAAATCGTTCAGTTCCTTCTGTTCTATGAGGTGAGGCGATCTGTCATGAGTTTCAGTAATCGTCTGTTTCTATTGCAGTGGTTTGCAAGTGACAAGCACGAACAGGTAAACCGTCCCCATTAGGCACAGGCAAATGAACCGAAGAAACATTAGGGTATTTAACTGTATGTTTAGTTTTACTGGAATGTCCTGCAATATTTTTCAGGTAAAAATAACAGTTCATATGATATTTTGTCTCGCACCAAACCATTTGAACAGCAAACAGCATGGCTTGGCGGTTTCCTTTGATCCATTCTATAAGGGTAGTTGTGCAGGCTATGCAAGCAATATGAGGTGCAATGGGTTTATCCTGATCTCCAAGAGCACAATCAAAGTGCAGTTTATAAACCTTCTTAACTAAGTCAGTGATTGGCTTTCTTTGAGTTTTTGGAGTGAATTTACCAGATTCATAGCAAAAGTTATGGGGTGATTTAAACAATCACGAAGTTTAGCAGTTGACATTACGTTAAGAACATTGTACTAACTATAACCTAAAAATATCAGCACGTCTCAATAGTTCACACAGGAAAAGCAAAAACACACAATAACGCAAACTAAGGTATTAATAAAGAGAAATATACAAAGTGACTAACACTATCCAAGTTTCAACATGCACTAAACAGCAGGGCTAAAGTGGCTAGCTGAGTCACCTCTAATGGTCAATGGCAGTACCATTTCCCCTAAACTAAATTGCCCTGCCATCTAGTGACTATTTTTAGAACTTCTTCGATCATATATCGCATCCAAATACATAGTGCGACCAGCATAGTCAGTGATAATTTATGAAAAAAATGAGAACACAAACCGCACAAAAATAATTTTTTTTTAGTCACTAGATGGCAGGGCAATCTACAAACAAAAATACATATTAATTGATGTATCACACACCATATGCAAAATGGCTACTAACAAGTGTAATCAAATGTCTGTAAGTGTTACTTATTATTCAGAATAATTAGCAAATATTGTGTAAGCCTCTGTTCAATGAGCGATGATTCTAAGTATGAGGCATAGATCGATAGACAATGATGAAACTTTGTGTAGGTATTAGGCATAGCTATGATCAATGAATAAAGATTTAATGATGTAAGTTCATGTCAATGAGGCTCGTGTTAGCTCTATGATCAAACTGTCAAACTTAATTTGTAAGTTACTACCATTCTGAGGAGCCGGAACTGGTAGTCTTATGATTACATACAATTTTGTATGTTCCTAATACTGCTGACTAGGGTTGAAGGATGAAGGGGTAGACACATTAAACCACTATCGATATCAATGTTGTGGTGGAATACTCATATTCTTATCACTAAGGTTCAATGTTTCGGCATACCTACTTTTCTTTTAGTCCTTTTGATTTAAAAAATATATATTGTTGAGTATACGCGTGAGTGGGGTTGTCTCTGGTTGAGCCGTCTATTCAGTCAATTGAAGCTAGCCAGAGCTCTAGTTACCAAAAGTGTTTTTCTCGATATGAGCATATGTTGTGTAACTCGAAAGAGCACCAGCTTATTCCACGTATACACTTTTTTAAATGTAAGATTCAGGACCAAAAATGTCAATTTTACAATTCTGTCTGCACCCATGTCTGTCTGTCAGTCTGTCACTGGCGACGGATCCAAAATGTCTTAGTGGATTTTTTCTCACTTAATTTTTATATATTATAGGTCTATACCACAAGTTGGGGTTTTTTCTTAGTGCTTTAATTAAGGTTAGTTTACTGGTGAATAATTTATTTTAATCCCACATTTTTCGAAAATAATTCTAACGAGTTTGTTTTAAATTAATACCCAAAATTTGTTTGGCATGACAATTAACACTTTATACAGTAATTGCCGCACGTCCATCATAGACTCTGCCTTAAAATATGAGTGAAGAATGACCCTTGGCACGGAACTATTCCTGGATAGCCCAGCGGTTAGAGTATTGGCGTACTAAGCCAAAGGTCCCGGGTGCTGTTCCCGTCTCCAGGTGTCATTTTTCAATTTTCAGATTATTTGAGGGTAATTAACAAAAAACAAATTTTTGAAAATTTTCTTTTAGCCTATAATATACAATATGAGAAAGTGTGTGCGAGTGTGTCGTACAATTTATTTTATATTTCATCATAGCCCACCAAAGTGTAGTACCATACATGTCTGAATTAGGATATTCGAATAGGAACCTTTCGCTCAGATTCATCCAACCTTACTCATATCTTGATAATAGCGAAATCTAGATTGTGCCGTTTGCTCATGTGTGTATGTATTTATGTTTATTCTTGCGTAGAGAGGGTATGTTGGAATGGTAGCAAAATAAAACTTATTTTAATGCAAATTATCATACAGTACTATAGTTTATCATAATGCTTACTATCGATCTTGTATTCAATATATTAGCTCACAGAACATCGTCGTCTCTACTTATCACGGCAGGTGTACTCTTTGTCAACAATGTGGTGACGTGTTCTGATAAGGGGCTGGGGAATAACAAAGCAAAGAAGAACTTTGAAAGAGCTGTTTTCGTTCTTCGGCTCTACTGCACCCAATTAACTTTATTCGTTCATAGTGTTAACGTCCAATACTTTCTGTTGACAGGTGATAGGAGCAAGGGAGAAATGAAGCAATCACAAAGGATTGCCAACAGCCAATCAGCACGGGGGATTAACTGCCTTAGGACTTGACCAGGCAATAACACCTGTAGTTTCGTCTGGGGACGCAGCTTAAGTGTTTAGCAACATTATTTTTTTAATTCTTGTCTTACTGTAAGCATATGTCTTAATGTAAGCATATTCCTTTGGGTCAAGACCGCACTTACGCTCATCGATATACAATTTTCACCACACCACGCCCCTTTATAACCCTAGGAAATGGAGGGGAACAATGAGGAAGTATAGATGACTTTTCATCCTATATTGAACATCAATGCTGAAAGCCTCAAAATTTCTAATCAGACATAAACACATAAGGCTTGGAACTTAATCTAATGAACCTTTATAGGCCAATAACATCTTTGTAGTATCTAGTATTTTGTGGAAATATAGTAAATTCATCTCTTTCTATGATTACATGATTTAGATATTTCAAAATGTATTTACTACAACTACTGGAAGAAATTACTGTTAAAATTTTCAAAATAAAATTAACAATTTTTCAATTATATTTAGTTACTTATGTTCAAAAGTTAAATGTTAACTACTATTTTTATTGTTACTATCAAAGTTAAGAAAAGATAAACACAAAGAAGAAATATTTGCTAGTTAATGTACTAAGACTTATGGGAGGGGGTGATGCACCAATAACTGTGGGCTGGACAACATGTAGTACATATGTCAACTCTAGTTCAGTACGTTAAGTCCAAACATCAGTCCAGTTCCTGAAACAGAGCTAGTTATAATGTCACTTAAAGAAAGGGGGGAGTCTACCTTCTTAGTTCTATCCCCAACCACCAGATGATAAAATCATTACTATCGGGCGTGGGAATTGCTAGCACTAGGGACCTACAACAAGTACTACTTACATTGTTTAGAATTTCATTATTAGGCTTCAGATTTTGCATATATGCATATTTTTTTACCCAGTTTTATCGTGCACATTATGGAATATTCCATATGTTAATGCATATTTTTGGAGAATATGCATCTAAATGCATAGATATTACTTTTGACTAATTAAAATAACATTTTTTTTTAAATCTCAGGAATAATTTAGTCACGGCCACGGCACACATTTCCCTCTCTTCCGGAAGCCACGTCAAACGTCTTCCCTCTCCCTTCCTGAGGCCACTTCATACGTCCTCTCCCTCCCTTCCTGAGGCCACTTCATACATCTCACCTCCCCTTAATTTTAGAGCTTTGCAAACAACATGACCGTCTATTAAGTTTAGGAGCTAGTGGTTTGTGTTTGCTTTTCTTTATGCGTGTTTATAAATTATTAGTTTTACTATACATTCGTTTTTGCCTCTGTGTAAGATAGTATATTTGATGTTTTATAATAAAAAATTTAAGTTATTTATGTCATTGAGCTATGGATTGCGCATTGAAATATGCCAAAAGACCAAAGTGTTAAAAGTGTAATGTATAAACCGTGGATTCAAGAGGACCCTACGCTTAAAGTATTGCCTCATCACTACGTGTGATGTAGAGAGGATCTTTTCCATGCACAAGAACATTTTAAGCGATAATCGTGATTCACTCCTGAAAATCTTGAAAGATAAACTAGCTGTATATTGTAATCAGAAGCATAATCAGTAAGTTCTTGTATAAAATGGTTTTATACATTTTAATATAATTTTAAATCTAATACTTATTTTTTACTGTGCATATTTTTTTCGTTTTTCTTTCATATCTATTCAGTTTTAAGAGCGTATTTTACTAGATTTTAGTGCATATAAATCCACAGCCTAGTCATTATCCTATTCTAGGAGTAAGTAACAAAAGGGTGATACAAAAAACACTGTTTGCATTGTCTAAACTGCCCCACTCTTTGTCTGGAATTTGATCTTACTAAAGATCTACAACATGCACTGCTTACATCGTCTACACGGTACACCTCATTGTCCGTTAGATGCTAACAGCAAGGACTTACAACAACAAGCACTGCTTACTATTGTCTACACTGTCCCTCTCCTTGTCTGATAGTTTATAGCACTAAGGACCTACATACAACAAGCACTGCTTACATTGTCTATACTGTCCCTCTCCTTGTCTGATAGTTTATAGCACTAAGGACCTACATACAACAAGCACTGCTTACATTGTCTACACTGTCCCTCTCCTTGTCTGATAGTTTATAGCACTAAGGACCTAAATACAACAAACACTGCTTACATTGTCTACACTGTCCCTCTCCTTGTCTGATAGTTTATAGCACTAAGGACTTACAACAACAAGCACTGCTTACATTGTCTACACTGTCCCTCTCCTTGTCTGATAGTTTATAGCACTAAGGACCTACATACAACAAGCACTGCTTACATTGTCTACACTGTCCATCTTCTTGTCTGATAGTTTATAGCACTAAGAACCTATATACAACAAGCACTGCTTACATTGTCTACACTGTCCGTGTCTTTGTCTGATAGTTTATAGCACTAAGGACCTACATACAACAAGCACTGCTTACATTGTCTACACTGTCCGTCTCCTTGTCTGATAGTTTATAGCACTAAGGTCCTACATACAACAAGCACTGCTTACATTGTCTACACTGTCCCTCTCCTTGTCTGATAGTTTATAGCACTAAGGTCCTACATACAACAAGCACTGCTTACATTGTCTACACTGTCCTTCTCCTTGTCTGATAGTTTATAGCACTAAGGTCCTACATACAACAAGCACTGCTTACATTGTCTACACTGTCCGTCTCCTTGTCTGATAGTTTATAGCACTAAGGACATACATACAACAAGCACTGCTTACATTGTCTACACTGTCCCTCTCCTTGTCTGGGAGTAGCTAGTACTAAGTACTTACAATAAGCATTGCATACATAGTTTATTCTGTCCCTCTCCTTGCTTACATTATCTAAAGTCTACATGATCACTCTTGTTATCTGAGAGTTGTTAGTATTATGAATCTACAACAAAAACTGCTTACATTGCAGTCATGGTCACTCCCTTTGTCTGAGAAATCTGAGTACCAGGAGATCATAACAAGCATTGCTTATATCATATGTGCTATGAGTATTCTATTCTGGTAGTTGCTAGTCCTAGATACCTTCAACCAGCAGTGCTTACATTTAATCTGAGATGGAAACACACCCGGTGTCGGGGTTAGTGGACGATATAAAATGTATAATTTAAATGTTATTTGAAATTATGTAATACTTGCAAGTACTCCCCCTACATCCCGGAGGGTGTGTTTCTGAATAGTAGGCCCAACCCTCATCCCTATTTTCTAACTCGATGAAATAAAACCCCACATCATTTCGACATTAGCACGGGGAAGAATTTTTATTAAATGTTTTCTCAACAGTTTTTACTACCTTCTAAAATTAGAATTGGTTCTGCCGCTAATTACAATTTGAGCGCCAGCTCCCACCCCTTTTAACTGTTGTTCTGTATACTTTCCAACTCTAGAGGGCTTCCTGTAAAATTAGACAAATGGCAATAATTTTAATTATTTGCATTCCTAGAGTGTTGGGAGTGTCCTGTCTGGGGGGCAGGGGGAGGAGATACCTCTGTGGTCACCACCAGGAATACCAATAATGAAGTATCTCACCCTCGAGCAATAGAAACATATTTGATAATGTCAGGAATAAAACGTACATTAAACGGTGAAATGAAACATTACCTGTAAGAGTGCGGCTTTACCCACCAGATAATATATCAAACATTACCTATAAAAGTTTGTGACTTCATCCACCAGATAATATACAAGACATTACCCACAAGAATAATGCTTTGTCCACAAGAGAAGCAATAAAACATTACTTATAAGAGTAAGGCTTTGTTCATCAGAGAATGAATAAAATATTACTTATCATAGACAGTTCTTATGAGAGAATGGTTGAGTTCACCAAAGGATGGATACAACATTTACTATTAAAAATGCGGCTTGGTTGGCCAAAGAATGGAAGAAACGTGATGTACAAGATTCCGAATTTGTTGAGAGGTGTATTACCGTTTAATACTGGGGCACTATAAATATTAATTCAAACTACTGATAACATGAGATAGATCTGATACCACATTTCATACAGTTGTGTGTTGCGGGGTGTATTATCCTCTAATACAGGGACAATATAAATAACTCTTTAAACAACTGATGCTGTGAGAATAGATCCTATACTACATTTCATACAGTTGCGTGTTGTGGGCTGTATTGTCATTTAATAGAGGGGATATCATAAATATCCTATTAAACCTCTGAAGCCGTGAGATATATAGGGTGCACACTATATTATGATCATGCCAGAGATTAACATACTGATAATGCGAAGATGGTTGACTTGTTAGTCTTATCAGCTAGGTGAAAAAATAGTACTATCTCCGCGGTAAAGACGTATGAAGTGTCAATTTATTTAGTTTTTTTTTTGTGTGTGTAGATTACGAATATGGCAACCCGGAAATCAAAATTGGTAGATTTTTTGGTAAAAAAAAAGTTGAAAAAAAAGTGAACTTTTTTGTGTTTATTTTTTCCTTTACTAAACATGAATTTTAAAAATATATATCCCCGTACTAAAAAAAATTAGCTATAAATTCTCTACACAAAAGGTTAAGTTAATTTTTAACGTGAACCAACGATAAAAGCCTTACGAGGGTCAAACCTAAATAACATCCTACTATTCCGGGTCTTAAATGCATCACGCAAATCCACCGAACTGAATTGCCTAGAATAATAAATGGAGTTTAATTATGATATGTGTAATAACTACTGATATTCACAAAATATTGTACCGTTTTTATTGGTGAGACAGTATTCCTAAAGTTGCTCCAGAGCCTAGGAAACAAAACTGATAGAGTTTTTGATTTGTACAAAATTAACTCGATTAAAGACTTCGAGAGCTCACCGGCAAGATAATACTTTACCTGCATTGTATGCAAATATCAAAAGAGGCTTCAAAGTTAAGTCTTGACCCCAGTTCCTTACAGTTAATTAAAACAAGGCTAACCTCATTATGTTTCTAATTGACTTGTGGAGCACACCCATCTATCGAAGCAAACTGCATAGTAGAGCTATGCTCATTGATGATGAAGACAAGTGCTTTAAAGTAACGTCTGTTGAAACAACAGAGTTTACTGAACACTCTTGTGACCATGAAGAGGCCGACACAAGGCTTGCCTTACATGCTACAAATGTTGGAGAAAGCAACATTCCTGCAATTTTTGTTCATACTGATGACACCGATGTCTTAATCATTCTGCTAGATTGTGTTACCACCCACTCTACTACCTCTTTAGCTACGGCCACACTAGACTAAAAGGAAAGTGGGGGTAAGCTACATAAAGCTATAAAGAAGAAAGACATTAGCAACAATTTGGTAACAATATGAATATTTTATTTAAAATAATAACAATTTAAACAATAATTTACATGGCCTCACAAATCCATCAGGGGTTGTGTTGAAAGTCATATTAAACAAATGTGCAGTCCTATCATGCGAATGTTTCCAAAGATGAAACATGTTCTTAAGTCAACTAGGTCAGTTTGGAAGAGACAGCCACTCGGTCCAACAATACGATGCCAGTTTCACAACAGTAAATATTGACAAGACAACCTAAAGTGTTGACTATTCGAGCAAATTACTTTATAAATGTCAAGACAGATATTTATTGAATACAAAAAGAAAAGAGCCTAATGGGCATCTAAGAAATTGGTACGAAAGTTGTCTACTACGCTACATTGAATACAAACACAAAAAAGAAAAAAGGAAAGTTAAATTTAATAACGTAAGGATATTTCGGGGAAGACCAGAGTTTGGCTTACCGGCCATAGGTCAAACTCCCGGGGGACTGTTAAATGTAGACACAACTACGGACGTTAACAATATCCCTACTTGTTAATAACAATAATATTATTATAACATAAAAAAGAAGTTTAGATAAACCATAATTAAATTCAATTGAATAATTTGGAAAATATTCAAAGTCAAAATCAATCCATCAGCAAAATTTTACGTTACTTTAACAAACAATTCAAAATAAGAAAACATCGTCAGAAGATATATGTATTAAGTGACCTCACTGACACTAGCGCCTAATTGGTAGCCAAAATAATTAGGTGTCTCATTACAAAATTTAGTATTATAAACAATATTAATTTTAGCAAATAGTTTACGTTGCCTATTCAGATTTATTCCAATAAATAGGTTACTTTAATTTCAAAATGGAACAAGCCCTAGTTCAATTTTATTAAAATAATATCGATGAAATAAATTTATAGAGAATACAAAAATATCCTGAAAATGTCCAAGTCCAGGACCGGACTTATCCTGGAGGCGTCTAAAACAATAGTCTAGGACATGACTTCTCCTGAAGGCGTCCAATTTAATAGTCGAGTCGTCTTCAGAATCACCGGGCTTAAATAGTGTTTCTAGTCACCTGGGATTGAAAAAGGGGGGGGGGGGGGAGGGGGTTGTCCATATACGTCGGTGACGTCCCATCGGCCACTTAGATGGATGAAAATCAGCACGTACACCATCGATCAAGCTTTGATTGTCTGGCCTCTCTTCATCACGTCCGCCAGTGTTGACAAAAGATCTTTTTGACCAGAGCATTAGTGACGTACACACAACACGCGCTGTTTTGGAGGTAGATTTGGTTTTGCCCGCAGAGGGCAGGTTAGTCGTAATTCCGGTACTTTTGTAAGCGTCATTCTTGAGTTCCATTTAAATCATTTTGACTCGTACGCTTGACACATCAGATGCAGTTACACCCAGGCTTGTTCGTCCCACTCTTCAATTTAGGACGCGGCGAGTATAGTCCAGTCTTGAAGGTTGTTCTAGCCAGAAGATACAAAGGGTACGTACATGCACATTTTATTGATTGCAGGGAGTTTATTCTTGTTTGATATGGTTAAGTATTGTAGACAGATTCTACATTGGACTACAATAGAGAAGCTTAATATTGCAGGATGTTTATTAATATTGCGGTTTCATACGGAGTGGGTAGTATGACTTGAAGATTAGTATGGGGGGTAGTATGATGTAACATCATCAAATGTTACAGTTTAATTTAACAAATTAAATGCCAAGATTATGTGAGAATTGGTAAGCAAGGAAAAGATCAGATTGTCTCCCTTCACAATTTTGTTGTCAAGCACAACCCTCAACTATAACATTGCTGCAACACTGTTGACTTCGTGAAAGCTCTTATTGGATTTCATAGTTTCATAAGCTGTGCCAGTGTTTCAGCCTTTTACGGCTGTGACGCCCACATTGAGCCCAGGAAGCGTCCCCAAAAACAACCATGAGGTCACAAGAGAAACATAGTTTTTTATTTCAATTAAATTACAATGATAAAGTAATACAACAGCACATTAAAGGCTTAATGAGCCTACGCTTAGTGTGGCAAAATATTGACTGACTTACAAAATATTATCCGCCCCACAGAGGGACGTTAGAGTGAATGTTAGACGTCTAAATTCAAATTTACCGCCCAAGGGCGCGCTTACATCCATAGACACAAGATGTCTGACATGTTTAGTTTTAATTGCCCATAGCATTAACTGGAGTATAAGTTAATAAGAAAAAGTGCTCATAAAACTTAGCTTTACATTACTATAAAAATATACATGATTTGTTGGCCGAATATTTTAAATAGAGATCCCAACAATGGCCGTTGAGGGCTAATCCTAAGTTACGAAGCATAACCTAATATTACAAACAAGTCTAATAAGTGCACAATAAGTTCCGCAAACTCCCGTTGCGCTCATGATAACCTAATCTAACAATTCCATATAAAATACCTACATTACTAAGTGAACTCATATCGTCTAAAAATGCCCAAGATAATATTAAATGATTACTAAGATCCGCTAAGATAAAGGCTCGGGCGCACCTACAGTCAATAAGACGTACTAAGTCAAACATTAATTCCCCTAGAAAGTTACTATTATGAAACCGTGGTTCACCCACGGCAAATCAAATTAAAGTCCCCATTTTTAAACATGAAAAGAAGCGCCAAACAGTAATTTAGAATAATATTCCTCCCATATTTAAAGCCAAAGAGAATTTAGTTTAATATTCCCAAATATTAGTCTTAACCAAGCGCCCTCACCTGGTAAGAGCCAGTGATACAATGAGTACCATACAAAATGACACCTGCTGTTATATAGCCTAAACAGGTCTTAGAAGTTCTCAGTAGAGGGGGAGAGGAAGGTAAACACATAGAACAAAAAGAAGGGTGAAGACTAGCGCTCTGGGCGTACCGCGGACATCCCAGTAATTACTAGGCCAAACTCGAACATTCCAGAACCGGATGTTCGTGAAGTCATGTTGACAACTACATTATTAGGAGCTGGGCGAGGCGCTGATTTGGTTCGCGTCTCAGTCAATCTTCATTATCCAAGCCACGAGAGTGTATGTGTTGAAGCGTGCATGTGTGTCCCATTCGACGAGGAGAGGTCTCGATCAGACTTGGTGAGACTTGGTGAGAGTCGGTGAGCCTTGGTGAGTGAAAAGCCTCCATATTACCGGGTTGTTGGTTTTAGATCTTCGTTGTTTGGAACATCGTTACACGGCAAAGGAAAGAGGACGATATTGAAACTAATGAGTACTGCAGCACACTACATTGAATCGTTCAAACCCCTTGGATAAGAATGGATGGTGAGTGAGCCCATACATGCCAGCCTGGAGAAGTTTGTGTGACAAATGTACGACAGGTAAAAATACAGATTACGTAAACATTACGCTTCCAGGTGAATAGAACCAACTTCCAGGCCGCTATATGGAGATCTTTGATATGCTTTCAGATGGTTCCCACACCATACAAACATGGATGGTATGAGGACAATGGCTACATTGCAATTATAAGCACCGACTGCAGGGTTGTTTTGCATATTAATCACTTCCAACAATATTTTCAGGGTGCTCAACACCCCCAATATTTAATACTCTTTAAAACCTTAATATTACGGTGCTAGTTCTATCTTGGATATAGGGTTGCACTGCGAACAGTGTTTTCTAGGCTTGCAAATGGCGGGTAATTCCATATGATATGTGAACAAGCGGGATTATGTTGGTAGCACTCGCCACTCGTGAACTGACATCCTGACATTTGTAAACATGTTTCCACTATAGTTTGGTTAGTGGCAGAAGTCGTATCATATGTATTATCCTTGTGTTGTGCATGTTTGTTTTCTTTTAATTAAATTTATTTTTATTTTATTTTACTAAGCATACATTGATACTAATAAATTGCACCTTAATTTTGGTCATTTTTAAATACGGCGCTTGAAAATTTTCAAATGTTATGCCACACCTACACCCCTGTTTATAGAGCATCCCCAATGTTTTCTACAAGTCAGCGCCTATGATTGCCATCAAGTGACTTGGAGGTCAACCCGCTGCTGAGGAAGTACTGGAGATGATATCATGCAACAACTGCAAATCCTGTCAACCATGCACTTACATCTGCAGCTGCTCGGGGGATAAACAAGAAATTGATACAGAATATGAAGTGTACGCAGATAATGATGGTGATTGTGACAATTTTAATGCCGACGACGATGATGATTTTGAAGAAGAATGCTAGCGAAGCTATAAATTGATATACAGTACAAAGAGTTGTTAGAAATATTAATATTTCCGGAATTATTTTTTTGTTCTAAAATATCATTAATTTTTTTTAACAACTATATAAATATGTATGTTTGTAGAAAAAGTCCCCTAATATGTACCATTACTAAGCTATGTGTAAATAAATATGCCTTAAACCTTACCAAAGTATGAATTTACCATACTTGTTTGTGTCAACCGTAAGACTAAAATGGGAAAGACTTATGATCAATTTTGTGCTGTAACAGAAATTAAACAAATTTTATTTTGTGAATAGGAATTACATATTAATATTATGACAATATAAAATTCAGTTTGATGGATTTTTAGCATATGAACTTTGCGTGATGCATTTAAGACCCGGAATTGTAGGATATTATTTAGGTTTAACCCTCGTTAAGGCTTTTATCGTTGGTTCAACCTTAAAAATTAACTAAAACTTTTTTGTAGACAATTTATAGATATACAAATTTTGTACGATTATATTTTCTTAAATTTATGTTTAGTAAGGGAAGAGATAAAAACAAAAAAAACACGTTATTTTCAACGTTTTTTAGCCAAAAAAAATAAGATAGCTACCAATTTTGATTTTCGAGTTGGGATATTCGTAATATACACACACACACGACTGAATAAAATAACATACCACACATCTTTACCCCAGAAATGTTACTATTTACATGAAAATCTGGGTCTATCTGATAGACTGTGTGTGGTTTTATGTGAAGTAAATATATATATATATATCTTGACGTTGTGGTATTGTTATGTTAAATAATTCTACAACTATATTATATAATAAAACGTTATCTGTAAGTCAAACCCGATATATTTAAAACTGTACACGATCTCCTTGTTTGGAATACAACCATCTCCAGCTCATTAGTAAGCTCCGGAGCGAAGGAACGTTGTCTCGATTATAGGAGGCTGTGCCACGTGTGCATGATTTAAGGTGCAATTAGTGCTGGCTCACCTAATAACCAGACTAGTCTAGTCCGAAGAGGCTCTCCCAGGAAAATAGAACCATTAATTAGCACCTGGTGTAGTGAGAATCGTGCAGTCTCAGTGAGAGAAATTTCTTCACTAATCTTTAACACGATCACTTCAGTAAATATATATTAAGATCAGATAAGGGGATACAACACCAGACTGAGAGAGAAAAGTCATTTATTCATAACAACATTTATTTGAAAATTTGAAAGTGGCACATAATTTTCCTTCTTCTTTGGGTTTCTTGTTCGAGACCTCCTCAGATAATTGAAGTGAATGTCAGGTATGGGATCATTATTTCTTGTCCTAGTCCTTCCTGCTTCATGGATTAAAATTGCCAAATTTATCATTATTCAAACATGGCAGTCAGACCCCAAGGATTTACTTTAGTACTTAAGAAATATATTCTCCCAATTACACGATGATCCATTTTAAGCTGCTTCATGAATTGAGCTGTGATCTATATTTTAATTAAAGAGCGTATCACAGAATGAGCTGATCCCTATTTTGATAAGGGTGTGCTAAACACTTCTAAAACAGCTCTAAAACTCGACTTTGGGATTAAAGTATTTTCCATCTTCTTCTGTAGTGGTGAATATTAAGTTACTGTTATCTATTGGTAAGCCTCTATGTACAGTTATCTGTTGGTATCTGATGGTGAGCTTCTATTTACTATTATCTGCTGGTGATCTTCTAGTTACTATTAATTTGTGGCGAGCTCCTAGTTACTGTTATCTGGACACGAGTTTTTAGTTATATACTGTTATCTGACAGTGACCTTGTAGTTAATTTTATCAGGTGATGAACTTCCAGTTACTGTTACTTGCCGATGAGCTTCTTGTTATTGGAACAGTTACAAGGTCATACGTTCAGTGTAACATTCTTACGCGATTTTAAATTATGGGTGAAAAATTTAGATGGCTGAATATGATTTATTTTACGAGAGCTGCAAACTCATATCTAAGTATGATTACAAACTATAAAAAGATTTTAAAAGGAAATAAAAAGTTCCTTCTTACAAAAAAAACCTTCAATCTGTTCCCTCCCCATTTCTTTTTCCCGTGCCACCACTTTCATTTCCGCACAAAGTTAATTTAATTTTAATTCTCATACGATTACATTTGTAATTTCCCTCCGGTAGAACCACGCTGGTCTTGTTTCTTGCAGTTTTCCCTGCTTTTTCCTCTTCTTAATAGAAAATTGATTGCGTTAATGGAAGAGAAGTCGTTTGTGTAGAGAATGTTGAAAAGAACTCAACGTAGCCTGAACAACGGGATATGTTGCTGACCTCGTTATGTGGGCAGGAACGTCTAAAGAGATTAGATAACGTTACACAAGGTACTGGCCTCATACCGTGGGCAGGATTGTCTAGTGAGAGTGGACAACGTTACACAAGTTACTGGCCTCATACTATGAGCAGGATTGTCTAGTGAGAGTGGACAACGTTACACAAGGTACTGGCCTCATACTATGAGCAGGATTGTCTAGTGAGAGTGGACAACGTTACACAAGTTACTGGCCTCATACTGTGGGCAGGATTGTCTAGTAATAGTGGAAACAAGTTACGCAGGATTGTCTTGTAAAAGAGGACAACGTTAAACAAGATACTGGCCTCGTTCTGTTAGCAGGCTCGTGTAAACATTGTTCTTTATACTTTTGTTCGAGTGTTTGAATTGTTGCTAGTATTGTACCTGAGATATTTGTTGCTAGGACTGTACTTGTGCCACTTGTTGCCAGGACTGTACTTGTGTCCCTTGTTGTTGGGACTGTACCAGGAAGATGGATGTCCAGGACCGGCCGGGCCAGGACTAGAAGATCCCGCTCCAAACTTTGTCTACGTCTGCTCCCAGTGGTGCCGTACATCGGTCTCGTAATGGTCCTCCATCTCCCGTGTCCCTGGTCGCTCATCAGGCTTGGTCGCGCCACATTTACCTCGGGGGCACCGAGGAAGGGGGAGGGGTTAACTTTACACACACCCTCAACTCTTTCCTGGACCACTTGGAAATTCCCCCAATCACAGGACTTTTTTGAACCAAGGGCAGCTTTTAGACTTCATGGAAGTTGGGTTAGATTTACAATTCAAAATAACCTCCAAGTTATGAAAGAAGATAATTCAACGTGAAATGATTATCTCCCTACATTTTTGTTGGATTTTGAAAAGATATGATAGATTATTATCTGGCCACATTCTGTTGGGATGTTGGAGTGGCAATATCTACAAAACTAACACAGCAGTTTAACATTGGTTAGTACTGAAACATTAATATTTTGAATCTCCTGAATTAAATATACTTCACACGATTGTGATTCTGCCTGGTGGCATACCCAATGAAGTTGCTAGAAAGCCTTATTCTAACCATCATCTAAACTCTCAATCATGCAGTATGAAAAATTGGTCCCTTGAAGACTCTCAGACAGCCTGTATTCAAAGAGTGATCTTCATGAGAGTTTTTATCATACAATATCAAATCAGTGATCCCCTGGATACCCTTATTAAGTCAGTATTCAAATAATGATTCCTATGAGACCTTCTATTAGACAATATTCAATCAGTGATCCCCTAATGACCCTCAATCACCCAGTATTCAAACAGTAATCACCTGGAGACCCTCAATAAGATATTATTCAAACAGTGATAATCTGGAGACATTCAGTCAACCTATATTCAAACAGTGATAACCTGTAGACACTCAGTCAACCTATATTTAAACAATGATAGCCTGTAGACACTCAGTCAACCTATATTCAAACAGTGATAACCTGGAGACACTCAGTCAACCTATATTCAAACAGTGATAACCTGGAGACACTCAGTCAACCTATATTCAAACAGTGATAACCTGGAGACACTCAGTCAACCTATATTCGAACAGTGATAACCTGGAGACACTCAGTCAACCTATATTCAAACAGTGATAACCTGGAGACTTTCAATCCACTAGTATTCAAATACTAATCATCTAAAGACTAGTTTTTCACAAGTGTCTCAAACGGTACAAGCACTTAGGCCTATTGAATAGTTCACCGTCTCCATCATATGAACACAAATCAACATCGGCACAGTAATTTATTTATTTTTTCTAATATGAACATTTTTAACAATAAATAGGTCTTTAAGTTTTACAATTGATTGTATTTATCTGTTAATAATTTCTTCATGGCAGATATTTTTTTATTTATATGATTTGGTTCTTGTTATATTTTGTTTATTATTTATCTTATTTCATTACTTATTATACAGTGTTATCATTGTTTTGAATTGCCCGCAACAGGGGTTGAACTATCTAATACATCACCTACTCAATAGAATTACCTGTGGGTGACAAGAGACCGGGGTTAAAACACCTGTCGGATGTACTGAGGGTAGTTTACCTAACTGGTAAACCAGTCTTCCTACACACAAATTCGAATACATTTTCTTTCAATTATATCTTCCTACTCTTATTTGAATATCTCTAAAGGGTAGTAAGACGGTATGTAAAAAAACCATTACATATTTTTGTTTTTTCAGCGTTATAATATCTGAAAGAGTTCCTATGTTTACCGTGATTAGGTTAAATGGAACAGAAATCTTAGTCATTAACATTCGATACTAATGACTTCTCATTTTTTTTTCCAGCTAATAAAAAAACAAATAAGACATAAAATTAGTGTTTATTTAATCTCTCAACACTTTTTGTTAAAAGCAATCGTGGCTATACAATGGAAGTAGACCTAGTTTATATAAATCTCACTAGAGACCACTACTTTGTTACTAGAGTACGCAGAGACATCTGTAAGCAAACAGTGAACCTTTCCATAGTATCCGATTATCCTAGATAATCCTATATATTAATTCTGTTGTCAACATCTCTTTTTCTCAACTAATACAAATTATACAGCGATGAATAATAAGGTATCAGTGGATAGGATTTTTTACCAACTTCTGACATACCATACTCAGTTTGCGTTAAAACACATTGTTTGTTTAAAATCTAAGTTAAAAAAAAAAATCTAACAATATTTTTCTATCAACTACAGAAAATAAACTCTCGTTGCTATTTTGTGTATACACTTCGCTGAATTTAATCTCAACAACCCAACAAAAGACTAGAGCTATTTGCGAAAGTTTCGCAAGGGTTACTGGTTCAGTTTTAAAAAAAAGCCTATATTCTCAAATGTTTCTATATAAAATATAATGATTCACTCCAATGATATTGTATTTAATTTCATACAACTTTCCTTCCTTTGTGGTTTTAATCACTTTACTTTAAATATCAGACCAAAACTGAGTTTCTCCTTAATTTTATTCCTATGAAAGATTGGCCCTAGGAAAATTAGGCGAGAACAAAATTCGTTTATTTGCGTAGTAATTCTAACAAGTGCCCATGTTTTGATCAATCAATTATTGCTTTATACTGTAACAATTAAATAAATGGTACGTCACAGTAGTACAAGCTTGGTCGTGATAATGTATTATACCTTGGAACAAAATTTTAGATATTCAGGGAACCATCCTTATGCAAGTTTTCCTCATAAAAATAAATATATCATCGTGATAAACACAATAAATACTCCTCATATAGCCTATAAGTTTTAAATATAATTACTCAAACCATTTTTGTTTTTAAAGTTAAACGTTTAAAATATCAGTTGTAAACAACCCTCATATTATTGATATATGTAAAATAGAAATAAATTCTTGTTCATCATAAAACTACCTACCCTTAATCAAATGTTAACCAAAAAAACAAGTATACGGTATTATTTTTCAGATAAAATACTTCCTAGATATCAATTTAAAACAAAATTATTACAACCATTTTCGAAAAATTAGGAATTTCAAGAAAATCACTCATCAGTAAACTACCCTCAATTTGAGGGCTAAGGTAGTAATAAAAAACTATAAAATATAAAGTTTGAACAGACATAGGTCCGGGTTAGGGCGGGGGCCACGAGGGCTATGGCCATGCTCCCACGCTTGAAGAGCCCTCTTTAAAGCCACGCACATTTTTAATCACAATTATTTTATCTAAAATGTTAGAAATTATAGTGTGTTTTTATAATAAGTGCAACAAAGCGATAGTATTTTTTTATCTCCTTCATT
Source organism: Timema poppense (assembly GCA_902141375.1). NCBI lineage: Eukaryota > Metazoa > Arthropoda > Insecta > Phasmatodea > Timematidae > Timema > Timema poppense. The sequence continues at coordinate 2,190 of CABFOV010003976.1, read as the reverse complement.
CCAACGAACATAACCAAACGCTGACGCATACTCAGGAGTCAGACCAGAACCAAGAGCGTGCATCGCGTACCAATCAACTCTGTGATACAGTCGGCTAGAAATCATACATTTACGCGAACACTATTGCACGTGGAACATTTCTGATTAAACATGGAGATAAAGAGTTAATAGAAGTTCATAATACAGAACATTGTTGAAATATTAAATGATATTTGAATAAAAACTGCATTGAAAAGGCCGTGTTTTTTGTTTGTTTTTTACCATTTTAGAATAACTTCACAGTTAAGCACTGTGCACAACTCTTAATTCTGTCTTAGGGACATATAGTAGTTATTAACAAGAAACTTCGTCGCTTTGTTCGCCATCGCCACTGTAATGTATTTGCCACCGTACTATATGTTTCGCTATATTTTTCTAATTTGTAGATATTTTACCATTTATTTTTGCTTTGGTTGAATTAAATGATGTACTTCAAAGTTCATCCGCAGCATAACGAGCTGTGTTGCCATGCATGACAAAATAATACTATTTATATCCATTTACAATAAAACGGAAATAAGATCGTCTAAAACTGTTAAAAATAATTAAAATTATGAGTTTTGAGCTAAGGAAGAACACTTACCTTTTTATTAAACATATTTATCCTTCTAAGAAGTTTGTTCACTCTTCATCATTTGTTTTCAATGTCGGCCATGATTTTATTCTAACGCATGCGTAGGACTGTTAAACCAGTGAGGGGGGTGTTTCGTAATTATAAACCAAGAAAATAAATTGATGTAAATACTTCCAAACTAGCGCGCATTTCAATTCTGACAGACGGAAATAAACATTTTAGTTCTTTTAAAAAAACATTGTTCATATTCATTGACATATATTCTCAATCTTAATGTTAAATTGCATTTTATTTTATATTTCTCCCTAGTCCATAGTCAACATTTTATCTTTTGCTTTAATGCATAAGTTTTCTCTTTGGACTAGGAAAAAAATAGAACTTTTTTAAATTTTATTCCTGAAGCACTTTTTGGAGAATATTGGTGTCTTATTTCTCGGCGTACATAGAACAAAACCTGTGGGGCTTTCAACTAAATAGGATTTAAAAAGTGAAAAATAGTTTTAAAGTGGGATATGAAGACATCCATAGAAAAATGTGTGTTTGGGGAGTAATTGGAGACTGTTAATTTCCTTAAATTGTTGAGGATTTGAAATTAAGAAAAGGAAACAAATTGCAGACATTCATGCTATTTCAACATGGACATATTTATTTCTGCGATATAGCCAAATCTTTAGCATTAAAATTCTCTCTCTCTCTCATTCTCTTTCTCTCTCTCTCTATCTATCTCTCTCTCTCTCACACACACACACATCTGTCTTCCAGTATAAATTTAAAACATCCAGTTTACTTCTTCTAGAAACTCAATTAATATTTTATTTCTACAAAATTATTAATATAACTATTGATCATTGATTTATTTGATTTATTTGTTTGCAATAATATATTTTTTAACTGATTATTTTTTGTTCAAAAATAGATGTAATATAACAGTTTTTGTTTTAATTTGATAAGATTAATTATATTTACTCGGAATTCCATAGGTAAGATTGGGTGTGGTAGCAAGAAAACAATAATAATAACAACCCACAAAAGTTTTAATATTTTATTTTTATTGTAGTTTAAACTAGTACATTTCATTCAGTGATACATTTTATTTCAATTGTTCGTGTTTTATTTTAAGTATTCCTTCAACTCTAGTAGAGATTTACACCACAACATTGTTGTAAGTAAGGTACTACCTCTTAGCTACGGCCACACTAGACTAAAAGGAAAGTGGGGGTAAGCTATAAAAAGTTATAAAGAAGAAAGACATTAGAAAAAATTGGTAACAATAGGAATGTTTTATTTAGTTTAAACAATAATCTACATGGCCTCAAAAATCCATCAGGGGTTGTGTTAAAAGTCATATTAAACAAATGTGTAGTCCTATCATGCGAATGTTTCCAAACATGAAACATGTTCATAAGTCAACTAGGTCAGTCTGGGAGAGACAACCACTCGATCCAACAACACAATGTCAGTTTCACAACAGCAACTATTGACAAAACAACCTAAAGTGTTGACTATTCGAGCAAGTTATTTTATAAATGTATAGTCAGATATTTATTGACTACAAAAAGAAAAGAACCTAATGGGCA